>PNEQ01111802.1:0-57455 GCA_003012365.1 Medauroidea extradentata
ATTTCGTGCCCAATTCATTTGGCACCGTTTACTCTGCCGTCACCGTACCTGCATTTCCAGAATAGGATTACCCTGCTGGTTACTGCTGCACCGCCAAGACTTGACCCCCGTCTCAACGTGGTGGGTCCTCCCCTTGGGCACAGCCACACGATCCGGACTCGCACCCGGCACCCACGTACTGGATACTGGTGACGTCCACATCCCACTGGCTGCGTCCTCCTCGTATAAGACCCGACACTGGGCCCCCACGTAGTAGATACCGTTGACGTCCACGTCTCACGATCGGCGTCCTCGCCCTCAGCTAGCCTTGTATACCACGAGCAGTAGAAATGGGTATGCCACCACCCCATTAACAATGTAGTATCGTAGTCAGCCGACATGCACATATTGGCAAAATCATTCAAGATTTCCCGCAGTAATTACGTAGTACGGTTTCCATTCTCACCAATTCCTGTACTAGTAACCTTTACTACGTTCTCCACCAACACTACTCTTATAAGCCAAACGGTCAACTATACTGTGAGCAAAGGAGTCAGAACATGCCGGATAACTCCGTCAACTTGAACTAGCCGCAACAAGCTACTACACTCGACTCTCTGCGCTCGGGCCCGCTCGAAACACCATCGCGCGTCCCTAGCGGCTCTTTACGTAATTAACAGTCAAAGAAGCTCGTTCCCAAAGATAACACATTACCATACAAAGTACAAATAATGAATAATACAAACCCATATACATATATATTTCATATTAGCCAAGTTACGACATATTTACGAAATTATAGACATACTAAAATACTTTTCCTAACTTGGTATATATTAACACGTCTCGTCCACCGTGACGTTACTAGATACTCATTCCTGAGACGGCCACGTCTCAATAGCAACATGAAAAATCCAGAATTGAGTCAATTCCGAGTTGACTTAATTCCGTTTCGCATTTTGGGGGAAAATAAGAATCCGGAATCGAGTCAACTTCGGTTGACTTAATTCCGGCACAGTTTTAATGCTAGAAACTAGAAGGCACAAAATCCGGAATTGAGTAAATTCCTGGTTGACTTAATTCCGGTCATTTTCATGGTTTCCAAGAGAGGTTGTTGAAAATCCGGAATTGAGTCAATTACGGTTGACTTAATTCCGGTAAGATTTGTGTGCTGAAAACTACGTAGTTAAAATCCGGAATTGAGTCAATTCCGGTTGACTTAATTCCGGTAAGATTTGTGTGCTGAAAACTACGCAGCTCAAATCCGAAATTGAGTCAATTCCGGTTGACTTAATTCCGGTAAGATTTGTGTGCTGAAAACTACGTAGTTAAAATCCGAAATTGAGTCAATTCCGAGTTGACTTAATTCAGTAACCCCCCTCTTAATACCTCGTGGTTAAAGGGCCGTAATGTCCTCATACTCACCCCTCACCTCCCATCATTTAAGGTGAACAATGTGACCATAGAGCGACGCACGGAACATACTACAAAATCTTGAGGACTTAAATGCGATACAAGCGGTTTTTATCTGCTTCTTCCTTTTTCCCCCGCCATTGCATACCTCCCCTGCTGCACTCACATGGTGTCCACCTCAACCTTCTTACCCTGATTATTATAGCTGGCTTCTAACTGCAGGGCTGCGGTGGCCGAGTGGTCAGATCACTCGCCTTACACCAATGCGATCCGGGTTCGATTCCCCGCGCCGCTCCATACTCACATCACGTCACTCCTCGCCAGCTAAAAACCTCGATGTTGAGCGGTGACCAAAATCTCTCACTCTTCGAACTGCAGCTGCGTACCGACGCTAATTTATAAAATATATATCGTCAGCAAAGCACAAGTCTCTTCTCTTCTCCGTTATTCCGGTATAACGACGGGCTGTATTTTGTGTGTTGTCGGCACGCGTAAATGAGGTGAGTGAAATTAGGACACATCTCTCCGCCATTATGACTGGTTCAGATATCTGACAGTGCTTCTGTGTTCATGCTGTTTTCAAAGTAATGCAACCAGTTTATTGTATAACTAGGATATCTTCTGGCACCAAACAAAGTACAATTTTATCACTTGTTTCGTGTCAAATGTACATTCTATATAGTGACGTGTCAGATTGTGTTTATTTATAATGTTGGGAATTCCTGGGTCTGAAGTGGTGTTGGTACCACTGACGGTGGCACACTTTTGTTTGCTGTTGTTGATTTTGTAATGACTGACCAAGAAACTTGAAGATGTGAGTCACAAATTTTGTAATTAAAAATTTTGGTCCTCCGGGTCGGATCGTAAAGTGACCACGGAAAGTGCAGACATTGTTTGTATTTTTGTTCCGTGTCTCAGTTTCGGTTCACAATTGGTGTTCGTATCGGTGTGTTCGCGCTTCTGCGTACAGGGTGCACAAAGTGAATTGTTGAAGAAGTAAACCAAGGCCTCATTCTGAAAATATTATCAATCATTTTAACCATTTGTTCGAAAATTTGCACACAATAATCGAGAGTTTCTTGAAGGATTACCATCATCACAACTGTAGGAGTCTTTTTCTCACCTAATAGATTCAGATGAAAGTCCCAAATCGAAGGTTTTAGGGCTGCAGTGGAACCCTTGCAGTGGCCAATTTTACAATCAGGTACAGCCTCAAAGTCAAGGGGCCACAAAACGGGGAATACTTTCTGATCTATCAAGGATACTTGACCCGTTGGGCTGACTATACACTTTTCTATTGCTTATAAAGGGTATCATTTAGCAGTTATGTATTCTTTGTGTGAAGTGTGATGCAGAACTCCCTGCCAATATTTACATGAAATGGCTCCAACTCAAGCAAGATCTCCACTACTTGAAAGAGTTTATCAACTAAAGGACCTTCAGTAGGCACTGCAGATGACCTAGTGGAACTCAATAGCTTTTCAAACAGCTTGGAGGTGGGTTATGCCGCAGTTGCGTATTTACGAGTTGTGCACCAGGATGGGTCAAAAGTCGTACCGATCAAGCGGGTTTCACTTCCGAGATTCGAACTGTGTGCAGCGTTACTGCAGCATTACTGCAAGCAAAAACCTTTGTGGCCAACAGAGTCGAAAAAATACAGAGTTAATGCCTCTTCAGAGTGATGGCAACACATGCCAATAGAGCATAATCCTGCAGATTGCGCATCACGAGTCCTCTTACCTACTTGTGGGACATACACTATGGTGGGAAGGACCTTCGTTGTTAAAGGAAACTAAGGATGCCTGGCCGAATCGCAGTGAGCTGCTTGTTGATCCAGACAACGATGTATTGGTTAAAGAACGTCTTTCAAGCACTACTTTGATGGCAGGTTTGGGACAAGGGGTTGATCGTTCACTGTTGCATAAATTCTCTTGTCTGCGCAAAATAAAGATAATTACTTTTTATTGTCTGCGTTTCATGAGGCGAAAATCGGAAAAACGTGCTTCAGACTCCTCTTTGGTAGTTGAGATAAGTGTAAAAATAACCCAGCATGTAACCTTCTCAACAGAATTGTAATCTGTTGAGAAAGGGAAATATCCTGACAATATCAGAAAAGTAAGCCCGTTACTTGATACAGATGATGTTCTTCTAGTCGGTGGAAAACTGGAGGCCTCTGAATTGCCACACAATCAAAAGAATCTGGTGCTGCTTCCCACATTTTTTTGACAGAACTCATTATTGACCAACTGCACGAAGATCTGCTTCAACCAGGACCACAACATTTACTGTCAATACGTCAGCAAGATTTTTGGATTGTTAACGACCAAGATGTGGTGAGACGCAGATTGCACACTTGTGTTATATGTTATCGTTCTAGACCACAGTTTACTACACCAAGAATAGGAAACCTTCCTGCTGAAAGGGTGACTCAATCAAAGCCGTTTTTGCGGACGGGAGTGGACTATGCTGGTCCCTTCACCATTACCATGCTCAAAGTTAGAAAACCTAGGACGTTTAAAGATTACATTTGTTTGATTGTTTGGCCACAAAAACCTTCCACTTAGAGTTTGTGTCATCTCTCTGCTCTGAGGCATTTTTGGCTGCTTTACGAAGATTTGTGACACATCGGGGGTTGAAGGAACTCTTCAGCGATTGTGGAAGAAATTTTCTTGGTGCCAGTAACCAGTTGAAGAAATAATACACATTTATTTTTAGGTCGACCAAAGATGGAACTTTCCGACAAGCAATGTACAACTAACACATCATTTGGCACTTGAACCCACCTGGAGGTCTATAGGAAGCAGGAATCAAGGCGGTCAAGGCACACTTCACCAAGGATTTTGGGAAACAGTTGTTAAGTTGTGAGGAGTTCTGCACTGTGCCCACCCAAGTAGAAGCAATACTTAACTCGAGACCGCAGTGCACATTGTCTACTGAACCTGCATATCTTCGTGCACTAACACTTAGCCACTTCTTGACCCAAAGCTTACCTCTGGTCTTTCCAGAAGAAGATGTGACTGCAGTTCCATTTAATCGGCACTCTAGGTGGACACTTCTTCAGCAGCTTCACCAATCTTCTTGGGCACAATGACACAAGGACTACTTGCATCAACTGCAAGTCCAAAACGAGTAGACCAATGACACATCCAACTTGCAAGTAGGCGCACTGGTGCTCATTCGGGAACCTCACATGCCATCTATGAGCTGGCGAATCTGTAGAGTTGAGAAGATATTTCCTGGCACTGATGGTGTAGTGCGCGTGGCCCAGGTTCTTACCTCAGCAGGACTTATAACTAGACCAGTCGTTAAAATGTGGCCTTTACCAATAAACTAGTTGAAATGTAATACTTCAAAATTAGCGGGATTTTTAATGTCAAATATGCATTCTATATAGTTACATGTGTCAGACAGTGTTTATTTATCATGTTTGAAATTTCTGGGTCTGAAGTTGTGTTGGTACCACTGATGGTGTTAGGTACACCATTTGTTTGTTGTTCTTTAATATCAAAATGACTGACAAAAAAACTTGAAGATGTGCATAACAAATTTCGTAATTAAACATTACTAAAGATCGGTTACTTAGACGGTCTCCGGTTTTTATTTAGTAATACAAGTGGGAAAAAAATTTTAACTGTTCTACAAAAATCGACGAATTAAGAAGCCTGTATATAATTCAATTTATGGTGTACGCTTTGATATATTTATAAGTACTGCACTTAAACTATTTGAAAAAAATTAAACTCTTATAACTAAAGACATGCGTAAAGAAATACAATAATTGTAATTGCATAATTTACTAAATAAAGTCTATGTTCTCCTTACGACTGGAAGGTTTTATTAGTGTTAAAGTTAGTCTAAGTAAGAAAAATTAATTCCCATATTTTAGCTCCAATATTTACCACAACATAGTTAATAATCAGTGAAAATTGTTTTGATTTGAGCGATAAAAGGAAAGATGGTAATTTTTGGCTGTTAAGTGATTGGAAATATGATTACACAGTGTGTTATCAAGTTGCATGTCTTTATTTTAGGGAAAAAATTATCAAAATAAGAGGAACACAAAAAGTTGTAAGGACAAAGGTCCGAAAACTCGCTAATTATGCTCTACAAATCGCGCGATAGATGATATACGGTTGATAGTGTTGGCTGGAAAATGTAGCTGTGGCATGTCATTTGAGCAGTCCTGTAGATCGTACTCTAATCCACTATGTCATTAACCACACTACTTAACTATATCACTAACCCACACTACTACTCTATGTCACTAACTTACACTACTCCACTATGTCACTAACTCACGATATTCCACTATGTCACTGAAACAAAATACTCCACTATGTCACTAACCCACACTACTCCACTACGTCACTGACCCACACTATTCCACTCTGTCACTAACCCACACTATTCCTATATGTCACTAACACACACTACCCTACTATGTCACTAAAACACACTACCATACTATGTCACTAACCCACACTACTCCACTATGTCACTGACCCAAAATATTCCACTATGTCTCTAACACACACTACACTACTATGTCACTAACACACACTATTCTACTCAGTCACTAACCCACACTATTCCACCATGTCACTAACCCACACTATTCCACTATGTAACTGACCCACACTACTCCACTATGTCACTGACCCACAATATTCCACTATGTCTCTAACACACACTACACTACTATGTCACTAACACACACTATTCTACTCAGTCACTAACCCACACTATTCCACCATGTCACTAACCCACACTGTTCATATATGTCACTAACACACATTACCCTACTATGTCACTAACACACACTACCCTACTATGTCACTAACCCACACTACTCCACTATATCACTGACCCACAATATTCCACTATGTCTCTAACACACACTACCCTACTATGTCACTAACACACACTATTCTACTCAGTCACTGACCCACACTATTCCACCATGTCACTAACCCACACTATTCCACTATGTAACTGACCCACACTACACCAATATGTCACTGATCCACACTATTCCACTAAGTCACTAACCCACCCTACACCACTATGTCACTAACCCACTATTCTACTAAGTCACTAACCCATCCTACACCACTATGTCCCTCACACATATTACAGAAAATGTACAGAAACGTTTGAAAAGGTGTTATCGACACATAAACTATTGCGAACACTAGTACAGAAACAATGCGTTTTCCGACCTATGTCCATACAACACCTTTTTTTTTTTTTTTTTTTTTTTTTAATCTGTGAAATTTTTTTCCCAAATATATTGAATTGCAATTTGATGACACTCTGTATTATATTTTAGTTTCCTTTAATATGGAAGACTTCGACATTTAAACTAACCTGGAGCAACGTCAACGCATTTCATTAAATAACTTACTTTTTTGTCACCTACAACGGGTCTTGTATTGCAAATTTATTTCTCTTTGTTGTTTTTTCGACCCTTTTTGATGGATACAAAAATAGTATCGCGATTTGTTACGTTATGGGAAAAAAATCACTCCCTAAAAGAAACAAACAAAAATTGCGTTTCTAGGCTTCGAGGTGGGTGTCGACGAAATATGAAGCTGGGTTGGGGTGTAGCTTTTTAATTTTCATATCGGAAATGTGGTGGAGGATCCCGTGTTTAGCTTAGAGATTTGTTTTTTTTTAAGTAAAAAAAGTAGTCGGATTAACGTAATGATTGTTTCGTTTGGTTAGAATGCTGTCGGCGCGGGCAAGCTTGCTGGCAGATCCTAGGTCTGCAGGAGGCTAAAGTAGGGGAGGGAGGAGAATTGGCAGGGGAAGGGTGGCATGTTTGGAAAATACAGTAACCGCGACTCGCCGGAATATTTTGAAAGCCGATTAGAAGCGAAGCTGTGATCACACGATAGTTGACGGTGCTTTTGTTTTATACCGGGTTTTCAAAATATTCGAACTCTGTATCTCTACGCTCGCAACACACTGCTCTTTTTCAAGGGTTGTTTTTTCAACTCTCCTCTCTCCGGCTACACTGCCACCCTCAATTGTACTGAAGTGTGACCCGCGTTTACAGTTCCCTATGTCCCTCCCACACAGTTTGTTGCGCCCTTCAGCTTCAGCACAGCGGGCTTTCAGGCGGCTGGACTCGTCACTTTACCTGCAGGCCCTGTCAACATATTCCTGACGTTTATATTGCAAGGTTGGACACAGTGTGTGTTACAAGGAGTCCTCGAGGAGAATAGTGGCAACAGTTGAGCGGCTACTACATATAAGTGAGGGAGTATGCAGTGAGCTAGCAAATGTTGGCATTAGTGGCCGCGACTTCCAAGTACACTAACAGCTGTCAGCCAACACGCCCACCTGTCACTTCTCCAGTCTACATACATATTGATATATTGATGTAAACCTACTACATTTGATACATATTCATTGACTTAAGCTCTCGATAGGAATAACACATGTGATAACGCGACCTGTATATGATTATAATTCAGACAGCCCTGTCGTCTAACGCAACCAACTCGACGTGTTACATTATTTGTACATAACAAATGTGTAAGACGTCGCAGGGTCGTTGTTAGAACTGTGGCCCATTGCCTCGTATACTCACAAATATTTATAACCTGGCCTTGTCAGTTGTGTTTATATCATTAACCATTCAAGTTAAAAGCTGAGTTTGCCTCGTTAAAGTGCAAAATACGAGGAAGACGCATCCAAAGTTTGAGAAAATATGAAAATATTTGTAATGTATAGAAAATTACTTGCTTGGCAGAAACATATTTCCGGTTACGAAATAGTTTTACTGAAAATAATAATAACGAGAAGGATGAGAACATTTCACACCTCAGTCGCGCTGAAAGGGGTGACAGTAAAAAGTTGATATTTTTTGACTTAACATAATTAAATGGCAGAAAATTTAGAAAAAAAAATAACTTCTCTTACAAAAACTATTTAACGCTTCCTGTTTTAGGGCAATCATTAAATGTTTGATTATACAGAGCAGCGCTATTGTCCACCATGTATGCAACAATGAATTTCTGACTGTGCTGCACCATATTGGAATGCGCCCTGCAATATTGTGTATGGTAAAAACATTAGCGAGTTGCATAAATAACAGATTAGGTGAAATTGTCTCACTTTAACGCGAAATAACATATGACACTGTATTGAAGTTTGCACTAAGACATATAATTTTGCTGAATCAAAAAACTATACACTATGTGTTTAAATTGGCGGCCTTCCAATTCATTGTAATACATGAGTTAGTGTATCAATGATTGGCGTTCTCACTCGAAATGCATGGTGTATATTTAATTTGTGACAGGTAGCCATTATCCTAACTAGCAGATCTTCCTCTGACTCAATATACCAGAGCCTTGAGAAAACATCACAGGAAAAATTCTAGTGGATTTAAGTCCGGAGAACGTGCTGGCCACGCAACAGTATCGTCTCTTTGATTCCACTGTGCTGGAAATGCAATTTTGAGGTGATTACGAGTGTCTTATTAAATCTACACGGCATCAAGTAGGTTCCAATAAGATGATTAGCGACAGTACCAGCCTAAATGTCAACACAAAATCGTTCCCGGTTTGCTACTATGGCAGTTGCATGAGGATTGATGTCGTTCCACATGTGTCTGTCTCGCGTAAAATCTCGTTCCATCAGTAAACAATACGATGAACGTAAAGTGTGGATCTTCTGTGCACAAAGGCAGGAATCACTGCGATAAAGCACGACGTGGAGCACAACTCGCTGGTGACAATGCCTGGCTCTTTAGCACGTGGTAGGCATGTAGCAGGTGCTCGTACATAACACGTCATACAGTTGAATGTGACACGCCCACCCCGTGCGCAATGGCGCGGGGGCTTATTAGCGGGTTTCCCTACACAACGTTGAGAACTTCTTCATCCTCATTGGTGTACGAACATTACCCGGATGAACAGGGCCACCTCGCGTCTTGAACATGCCTTTCACGCAGCCTCTAGGTGACGGTTGTGTAGGCTGTGTGATAGGTTTTCTGCGCGCTGGGAATATATCGTAATATAATCGTACATTACCTTCCACTTCACTGTACAGCAGAACCATGTCTGTCATTTATGCGTTAGTGTACTTAGCCACGTCGACTTGTAGCACATTGCATGAAAAGTACAATTATGTGTACGTTTGAAGTTTATAGTCTGCTGCCGTGTTCTGGAAGGAGAACTACAACAAAGGTAACAAGGGGTTGGAGGGGAGGGTAGCACGACTCACAGCAATGTTTTGTAGCAACCCACAACACGATGCAGCTTATTAATTCAAATTGCCTTTAACTGCCCACACATCACTCCAGTGTGGCACACAGTCATTGCTGGTTGCATACCTGGTAGGCAGTAGCGCTTCTCTGTGAAATTCTCTCTGTCTCTCTCTATCTTTATATGCATGTAAAATATGATCGTCTTAATGTGTTTATAGTGCGATTAATGTAAATAATGTAAGCACAATGTCAAGAAAGAAAGGTGCACTACCGACGTTACAAAAAATACATTTTATAAAAGTTGTCCGGACTAAAGACATTTGTTATGTATATAACAGCGGAAGAGAAATTGTTGTTGCGAAGTTAGGACCTGACTCTATACATTTAGGGGTACCTACTTCGAAACGTGCATGTGGAAATGGTGACGTTGTACTTCATCTCAGAATACTGCCCGGAAATAGTATCTATACAAAATTTGTATGATATATTGTGGTTTTAATGTTGTAATGAATTGAGATTTTAACTTCCTCTTACATAAACTTTATATAGAAACTATGATTAATTTAAACTCCTCAATACAAAATAGTTTTGCGTTTGTCTTATGTGTACGTTAGTATGATATTTCGTTGTGTGTCAGTACCATAGAAAAATTTACTACATTATAAAACAATTCAAAATTTGATGCTTTTTGTGAAGTATATTTTACAATTTTAAATATAATAACGAACAGAGCGACTGTCTTGCCGGGTTAATAAAAATAAAAAAAAAAGATGTGATGCGCAGAAGTCCCCGGAACAGTGATGGACACCTTAAGTCATTAGAACTAAATTATTGCTATCACTAACTGGCGCTGCTGGCCTGGTCGAAGTGTGCAAGAAGGCATTTTGTAGCTTTATTGGAATTGCAAGTGAACTTGTTCGACGAATTTGCTTCTGAGTGAAAAATAATGTTCAACCACGTGATAGAAGAGGTTCTGCAGCTTTAAGAAACACCACACCGCAGGCGGATCTGTCTACAGTTCAGGAGCACCTTAAAACATCCTTACAAAAATTTTGCACTAGCAAAGAAGTGCACTACTTAGATGCAGAATTGTCTGTAAAATATATGCATGAACTTTTCACGAAGTTATATCCCATATCAAATTATCAGATGGTATTTGCTTAAGGGTTTTCAGAGAATGTTTTGATTTACGCTTTGGACGGTCACAAATCAATGTTTGCTACTCTTGTGAGTCACTTACAATACAACTAGAGTCCCTTGTTGAATGACATTGCAAGGCGTGTAACTGTAGCGGGACTATTACTGCATTAGAGGAGTCTAAAGTTGTATTTAAAAATTAACGCAATAAAAAAATATGCAGGAAATGATCACGTGGCAGGTTTTTGTTTGATTGTAAGCAAAATCTGCATATTTCTAACATCCTGGTGCAGGAAACATTTTATTTGCGGCAACTTAAAGTACTGAAATCTGGGGCTACTTTGCTCCTATGGAGGTTACTTTACGCCAAACAAAAAAAAATGTTTCATAGCTCTATAGCAAGCATACTTGTAACATCTATCGATTGCATGTAACCTGACAATATAGATAGCACCACAGGATTTCTATAGACGTATCTAGCAGCCATTCTCTTGTACATTACTGTTGCACACACAGTACTGAAAGTTGTTCACGGAATTTGCTGACTTCTATGCTGTACAAAAGTAATCCGAATTTACCAGAAAATAACGAACAAATAAAATGAGCCATTTTTATTTAGATGCTATATTTATCTGTTACGAAGAATCTGTATATATTATTCATTTTTTGCAATCTATGATTTTTGTTTCATTCACATTTCTAAAGCAGGTTAGATTTTGTTCATAAATGGGGCTACTTTGCTCCAGCCAAAAAGTGGAGTAAAATAACCCCGCAGTTTGTATATCTTGTTAGGATCGTCAGTATTCGTGTTGGTTCAGTAAATACATGTATGTATGCTGCAAATGTAGTGTGTAGGGAGGGAAGTCGGCATTACAACTCGTCGACATTGAGGTCTTACGAGAACAAGATACTTATTTCAAGCAAATTATATGGTTATGACAAGTATTAACAGTGAATAGAACACAAATAGTAAGTATGCCTGTTCCATTTTTAAAATTAATTTTTATTTTATTTTATGAAAAAAAAATTGGACTAAAATTTACATATGTATTTACAATACACAACCTTTTGTGGGTTCTGGTATAAAATAAATTGTTATCATACAAAATGCTAGAGTACATGCTTTGCTCCAGTAGCAGTGGCCTTTGCATGGATATATGAAGTGGAGAAAAGTAACCCACCGCTATGGGTTACTTTGCCCCACATTATATAAGTCCATAAAAATTAACTGGTTGTCCAATATCAGGCACGTTTGTGTGGTGCCAAGCTAATGGTTTACAGCTAACATTTAGCCTAGTAGTTAATTTTTTTTAACAACTCGTAATATATTTCCAGTGCTATCTTTCAAAAAGCATATAGTATTGGGGCAAAATTGCCCCTGTTTACGGTAAGTGCATTTTGTATTGCAGACTTAAAAAGCAACAAATTCAAAAATTTCTGTATCATGAAGGTACTGCCCACAATGGAACTGAAGATACGTGCTCATTTGTGAGTGATTGTATCAATACACAGATTCCCGACAACTAGTGCCAACACTTTTCGCGAAAATAATTCTGCTACAATTTGCTTCATTGCCTTATGTGCACATATTCAGCCTTGCTTCCTGGTCAGTGATTGGCTATTTTTAACTCTCAGCGCTTAGGTTTCTACCCGAAGTTCACAGACGTGTGGTGTCGCAGTAACCTTGTTCCTGTTGTCACAGTCAAATGAACCACGTCTGTGCAATAATACATTCCACCAATAAACATGAAGCAGAGCTTCAAATGTGCACATAAGGCATTGAAACAAACTATTGAAGAATTCTTTTCGAGAAAAATCGTGGGCTCTGCCGATAACATTATTGAACTGCACCTGTTCCTGATGGATGCCCTGCACAAAACAAAAATAACACAGTGGTTAGGGTAATTAATTGTCTTGAAAGTTCTGGCAGATTCAGCGATGTGTTCCAGTACTATCATCTGCACGGACATTCATTTTTGCTATGTGATCGAACATTTACTTGTGTAAAACGGGTGATGCGTAAAATGAAACAGAATATATTCTTTGAAAATGTATGTCGAATTTGTTGTTACATCATCCAAGACACAGAATATTCAAGTGAAGCGTGTTAGCGTTGAAGAGATTAAGAGTTACAACATTTGGTGGCCGAATATTTACAAGCGATCTTGTTCGTCTGACGACAGCTATGGGAAGTGTGTAGACAGGAACAGTAAAACAGGATTCTCAGTGTCATCGTTTATAAGCATTAACCACAGAGAAATATTTGTAGAGAAAGTCGAGAGTTACAAATATATTGACGTCTTGAAATATAGCTGTTCATTACAACACTCACTACAGCAAATATATACCGGATGTCCTGTAACTATCGTACAGTAAACACCCCACACTCACTACAGCGAATATATACCGGATGTCCAGTAACTATCGTACAGTAAACACCCCAAACTCACTACAGCAAATATATACAGAATGACCAGTAACTATCGTACAATAAACACCCTACACAAACCTCGGGCTAAGTTTTAGAACAAATGTTACATGACGACGTTTTTCACGCACAGTTTGGCAACATTGGTACAAAGAAGTTCCCGCCTTGAGTTACACGTCCAGGTTTCATTATGTTACTGTTCCGCCAGGTAAATGTATAATCATGCATGAACTGCACGGGATTTAAGACTGTACATTGGATATTTTCGTCGTACCAGGTCCCTGACCAGGTAGGGTCAGCCTAATCTTGCCCAAGCACAGAGGTTTCTCCTCTCCCCCCTTGTGAGAGAAAGAGAGAGAGAGAGCATCTGCCGCTTTTGGTGGCAGGCAGTGGTGGTTCAGCGCTGTGACGGGAAGGACGTTGTGGGATACCCGGGAAGTGAGAGTATGCGTATATGTGGTAGGAGCTGGCCTTCATATAAGCTCTATGGGAAGGGTCGTGGGGCACAACCCTCGAATGGTGTCCGTAAGTGTTTCCGCCCGAGTCCGCCACGCGCCTAAATCCTCGGCATTATTAACATTACCAGCTCGACTCTGGAGGAAGGAGAGGCACGTCACCGAACCCTTACGCCCTGAGATATACACCTACCTGGCGGGGCAGGGCACAGATCAGGTGGCGCCCAAGTACTGTTGCGCATCGGAACTATTTACTGCACGTGTTCGGTAACCTGCAGTTCTTTTTGTTCCAACTCTGACACCCTCTGCCTCTCCTCCAGACGGCAACATATGGCGCCCAATGATTTGGCGTTAAGATTTACCTACTCAAGCACGGAAAAGTCGTGGAATAACGCAACAGCAACATCTTTGTGCATGGAAACCACCATCCAAGCTATCGTCGCAACCCCTCTGGGCAGCATTGCTCGGCAGACTTCATCACCATTGCAGTAACCCTCCAGGCAGCATTGGCCTACAGTCACCGCCGTCATGCGCACCACCATTGTCCATCAGCCAAAAATAACTTCAGTTCGCCACCTGCCACTTCAAGTCCGAGCGGATATGGATCCATTTTAAAGGTGGAACTACATCCAACACTCCTACAAGTGATCTGGTTCTATGGATCCGTATCCGAGTTAACCATCCGGACCTACACAACTGTAAACAACAACATTAGCATCAATAACAACACCTTATTGGCGCACAAGTTTAAAACAGCGCGACATCCTAGCATTGTTTATACATGTACTGTGTAATAGTGTAAACAATGAAGTGTTTGCAGTGAAGGTGCCCTCTAGCTCAGGACTTATAAACATAAGAGTTTGTTCAAGAATTATGTTATTGTGTACCCCTTAAAAAGGTAAGCAGCTCTCATGTTAAGGCAGAGGTGCTTGTCTATGTTACGACCCACTCTAATCTCACATTGTGTGATGCACCTAGTTGCGATGGAATGGACACTGAATTAGCATTCTGTGTCACTTGTAAAACCAAATGACACCGCAGCTGTACTCAAGCAGCTGAAATAGTGATATTTTCGGAAGGCATGTTCGGGTGTGTGTCATGTACAGCGAATTGTCATGAACTTAGGGACACCAACAACGCCGCTTACCCACCTTTCACGAATCCCTACTATAATATTAAATTGAGAAGTCCCTGCAATGACAGTATTGTACAGTTCGTCGAGCATTTTGTTGCCGCTGCTACCCCACACACATGTATTACACTCAACCTTCTACTGCAAACCGAAGCCCTAAGAGCCCAGGAGAGACTACTCCTTGCTAGTCTCCCAGTATGCTTCCCCTACTCTCCAACCACTGTGTTACAAGCCCACCCTCCTCCCTTCAAGTGTTAGAATTGTATGTCAGCACCTCAGGACTGACAACAGGTACCATCAAGTCATCATAGTGATTCGCAGGCCTCCACGTGCGAGCGAGCCACTACCTGGAGGGAATGGGTTGAGCATGTGCTCAAGGCACGCAGCGAAGTGCGAGAGTTGCCCATCTACGAGTTTAACGTCCCAGCTCATCAGACACCCGGGACAGTCCAGCACCCTGCAGACACGATGACGAATACAGTTACGTGCAATAACACAACAAAATTATCACCTCAATATGTAACATGTTCAAAGTTTAAGTGCACAGTCATCACAGACCTACCATTCCCATTAAATGTCCATTTCTTTTTAATAATTGTAATGAAATTCAGTTAAAAATATATATATTTATTAATTCCTTTATAAATAAGGAAGAGTACTTTACATTAATTAAATGTAATTATCGATTTGCAAATCCAACTGTAATGTCTTGCACCGAACCCAAGCCAACACACTAATACTTTATTTCCTTTACTCTTCAAAACCTTCTCGACTAAATAAGTGTTTGGATACTTGGTAACTTGAATTTCTTCACTACAGAAACCTCCTTGAATATCTTTGCCTTCCATGTCATCAACGTAGTAATCCCTGGGTCCGTAATGACGAAACTTCACCACTTTAAACATTTCAGCCTTCAAGTTTTATGGGCAAGTCTTTAGTAATTGTTTCCTTTATTCACAGTGTTAAAACATAGTATCTAACTGTTAATTTAGGTTTGTGCAGGCCCAGTTTCTTCTAATTTTTATAAACTGTTTGTAGTAAAGTGCTGCCCTTGTCATCCACAGGTGATTTTATTTTCACGCAAGATTGGGTAATATATATTCTAACTTGTAGCTTCCCTGTGCTGAATATTTTTGACACACTTTGCAATCTACAAAGTCCAATTAAATTGTTCCTCGATACTGGTCTTCATGCCACTGTGGGTAGAGTTATGGTTGTTTAATGTTTCGGCATCAAGGCTTAAAATGACTGAATGTAGAATATTTTGCAGAGACCCACATGAGTATCTTATGATGGACCTCTAACTTGAAAGTATAAATGAAAATTAGCATAACAATTTTACCACTATAATTGATATATTTGCATGTGGCGAATCATTCTCTAAACCACTTTGTACACCCAGTTGGAAAATAATAGACACTAAGATCACACACACACACATAATCAACCGATTCCTAGAGGCACTGGATAATTCTCTGCTCCACCTGAGCGGGTCCTATCTGGTTCCTACCGGCTCCATTCGATTCCCTTCACAGTTACCCCATGTAGCTCTTCTAATACAACAGCAAATGAGTTGAGGCTACATAAAAAAATATGTGTGTATCAATGAACACTTTTCAAACAGGGTGGACAGTACGATTCTTTTCATCATACATACCACAGCCAGCTCAACAGCCTATATACTGAAAATCGTAATAGACTACAAGACGGATAGGTAGTCACCCCAATGCACAATCTATACATAAATGGCTTAGACAGCTACCAGCCGCACAGGCACCTGCTAACACGATGTACGAATCTGTCACAGAGACCGAACATATCACATCAACCATCATACTATTAACATTCATTACAAAACATTCAGAAGTCTATACTACCATACAAGATATGAAAATTGTTCTTGCGGGTAGACGGTTAACATCGCCCACTTGAACCATTCCGAGAGCGAATCAGCCACCAGACAAGTACCGTGGACCAAGGACCATGACGAAGTGTACAATGATAGCGAGCAGGAAGAGGTGGCGGATGGTGTGGATGCTAGGTAGGAAGTGCGGTGAGAGCCCTGTGCGCTGCGGGCCCAGGTTCGGGTCCAGCATGTGGGAATACTGGAGCTGCAGCACCAGCTACAGGCTCAGCATGTCATGGTGGAGATCCTCCACACCGCCACCGCTCGCTTCCAGGAGTAAACTCTTCTCCTCCAGACATTGGTGTGACGAGGACCTGCCTAGTCGTCTCAAGAATAGTGTACTGTGTATATAGTGTAAATATTGTGTATATAGTTTTTTTATTGTGTTGTGTATATAGTGTTTTAAGTTTTTAAATAAATTAGATTTTTAAAACTTACAGTGCGTGTCTTGAGAGACATTATTTCATAAGACAGTCACAACTTTGTCTAAAGAGCATCAGATGCACCAGTCCTTGTACACTCAATCAGTATTTACATGCTACACTATTACATTACTATAAAAGGTTTTAAAATATGCAATAATTGAGAATGAATATCATGATGTTGGTGATACAGCAACGAAGTATTATACTGCCTAGAGGTAAGCGTAAAAAATAATAGTGATGATAGCAGCGAGAGTCCTTTCTATGATACATTCCATGTCGTCCTTAGACACATATGTCGCCTGGTGGAATCGAATCAAGTGAGTAAATAGGAAACAAAGATGGCTGCCGATTACGACACCCCTTACCAAGGTGATGTACAATGGGAAGCAGGAAGAGGTCGGTGGGTAGGGTGTTAAGGGAGGGGAGGAGGAGGAATGGGACATGACGGTTGTAGCTGGGGATTGATGAATGAGAGAGCAGGAGGAAATTATGAGTGGAATGAGAGAGCAGGAGAAATGAGAGATGATGCTTGTAGCTGGGGAGCTGATGAATAGGAGAGCAGGACGAAAGTATAAGTGGATTGAGAGAGCAGGAGGAATAGGAGATGAGAGTTATAGCTGGAGAGCTGATGAATGAGAGAGAATATAATAATAGATTATTTTGGCGAGGGAATTTTAAACATTAAATATTGCGGCCTCCAGAACATGTAAACAAATGACTGTGGAAATTGGGTGGGAGTGGGGGAATTCATTCGAAGATGGTGGATGGATCCAAAATATTTTTAGAAACTTCTTAATTTTGGGGAATTTTGGAAAATTTTGATAGTGACGTAATACAAAATGGCTACCAGAAACAAGAGGGCGACCGGAAACAAGATGGCGACGATGATGTTTTACAAGATGGCGGCCGGGTGACGTCATTTAAGATGGCGGACGCGGCACCGAGGCACCGAACCCTCAACCCTCTTGTGTACGGAGCCCCATAACCTATCTACTGTAATTATAGTATTTCTCCTCTTATATGCCAGTTAGCTGGGACTGTAAGTTTAGTATTTATTAGAGACTGTGGTCGAGGCCTCTCTCGACTAAGTGGTAACACTCAGCTCAGAGGTTTCCAGAACGGTATGGTTTCTTAAACACGTACATGCCCCATATTCGCGGCGCGGCAAAAAACCTCACACTCCACCAGGGTATTGTGCTAACCCACAGTGCTCTGGTTAAAACCAGCGCCCTCCATAAATGAAAACAAAAGGAAAATAAATAAATAAACAAACTTCCCCCCCCCTACTCCGCTCTTTCTTCACAACTCTACTAACAACCTGGACCTTCCTATTTTTCCAGTGCCATTTTTATTTTATAATGCATGTAACTGCTGTGTGGTTACACTCCTATTCTGTCGAGAGGGTTTTTATGGTAGTGTGCCGGTTTTCCATCTCTCTTCTTAGAGTATGGCTTAGCTACAGGTACACTCAGGTAGGTGGACATGGCCCCAATTGCGGCCATGTCTGCCCATACCTCTCTGCCGCGATGCATGCCTCCTCTGCATGAAACTTCCCCCTTGTAGGCGTATGGGGCTCAGCCCTGAGACGCACTTAGTCCTGCTCCTTCCCCGGGCCTCACACATAACTTAGTAGTTAGGGTAGGTTAGGGAAAAAAATGCGGCGCGGCAAGTTAGTTGTCCCTCACCCCCCTTTCTCTCCACCACTGTGACCGTCACATGCTATATTAGCTTACGCCTTCCACACTTCTCTATTACCTTCTTGTTTCCACATTATGACACTGAATCCACCTCTTCCTCTCCCTTACCTCACCCGTATAATTTTGCTATTTTGAAATTCCGGTATCGGCAATGGAAAATTCGAGACACTGGGAGTTCGGTCAACTCGGGCCTATTTACAGAGGTGCGACACGGGTTTGTGGTGATTTTTTTATTTAAATACTTAGAGCTTTTGGCGACTATGGTTGAAGACAACAGAGGCGTGGTCGAGCGCTAATGGGTTGTAGGTACCTCGAGTAACATTAGTACACAACCTTGTAGTAAATTTGTATAAATTGAATTAATTGAAATTATTTTGATAGACGAAGTTCATATCTATAGGTGGTTCACTTAAATTTTTGTGAATACATTGATATTATTTAATTGTTATTTTATAAGTTAGGTAGGCGCGCGTCCTAGTGTTCAAGTTGAGTTACGATTATATTACATTTAAATACAGTTAATAATCTCTAGGCTAAAAAAGGAATTTGACAGAAATTTCATTAATTTATTCTGAAATCGCATTATTTAATGCTGACGTTAAGTTAAAAATAATATTAAGTTTCCTACCTACAGATCGCGATTATGCAATGCTTTCCAGTAGGCCGGTGGTACAGATAAGTCATTGGTCAGTTTCTGACGTTTAAGTTAACGGTATTTTTACTTAGGACGAGCTTCTGCTTCTGCATATTTTACTTAAGTGTTTAAGTTTAAAGTGACTCTTAGTAAGTACATTTCTTTAACGGTCCCACAACATGTGTACCGCTCGGTATTTCACCGCCAAGCGAATGAAATTTTGTGGACGGTTTATCAACATACATTAGTTTGAGATGGGAATACTTTCTTGATCGGCATATACGACGTGTTTCTACAACATACCGACAAACTTAACAGGTTATTCCTGAGGCGGAATTATAAACATTGATACAGGGAACCCGTGGTCCACGTCAAGTTTGTAGGGCTGTAGACGCTTCCGAAGTTTGAGAAACAATTACAAATTATTCTGATATTTTGAAAACTGCTTGCTTGACAGAAACACATATCTGGTTACCAATAAGTGGCACCGAAATATTTATAACGTAAGGGATTTGTACATTTAATACACCTCAATCATGTTTAAATGGGGTCACAACGCCCTTATTTAAAAAAAAGTACATGACAGTAAAAATGTGCTATTTGTGCACAAAAATAATAAAACGTCGCAAAAATTGGAAAGAGAAATGTATTGTGCAAAAACTGTCTAAATCTTGTCATTTAAGGGTAATCATTAAATGTTTGAGTTCACAGAGAACTGCTATTGCCTACCAGGTATGCAACCAGGAATGACTGATTGCGTAATACGCTATTGTGGAATGCATCCTGCAACTATGTGTGTGGTTAAACATAATTAGTTTCATTTACAGATTAGGTGGGCTTGTCTCACTTTAACGAGAAATAAAATGAGAAAATTAATGCACGTCTGTGCACTACCAATGTTATTTTGCACTATCATATGAAATTCTACAACAAGTGTTCAAATTAGTGGCCTCTCATTTCATTACAACAATTGAGTCGGCATACCGAAGACTGGCGTACTCGTTCGAAAACTCCTGGTTTATCTCGGATTTTGTCGCAAGCGGCTATTATCCTAGCTAGCAGATCTTGCTCCGACTCGATGGATGTGTCGTACACCTGAGCCTTGATGAACCCCCACAGGAAGAAGTCAAGTGGATTAAGGTTTTGAGAACGTACTGGGCTACGCAACAGGCCCACCTCTTCCAATCCACTTTGCTGGAAATGTTAAGGTGATTATGTACAGCTCGTGTGTAATGTGGAAGGGCACCGTCGTGCTCAAACCACGGTAGTTGCCAAACCGCAAGTGGCACATGCTCGAGGTACTCTGGCTGTGTGAATTACAGGAATTGGCAGTGCATGTGTCCAATCAATCGGCGTGGCATCAAGTAGAGCCCAGTGAGATGGTCGCCGACAATGTCCGCATTCGCCCAGATGATCACAGAGAATCGTTGCTGGTTCGCTTTTATGGCAGTTCATGAGGATTGATGTCGTCCCAAACGTGACTGTTCCTGCTGTTAAAGTAACCAACACGCATAAATGTCGTTTCATCAGTAAACAATACGATGGACGTAAAGTATGGATATCCATTGCGCTGAGGCAGGAACCACTGCTGGTGACAATGCCTGGACCTTTCGCAGGTGGTAGGCATGTAGAAGGTGCTCGTACATAACACGTCATACAGTTGAATGTGACACACCCACTCCGTGCGCAATGGCGCGGGTGTTTGTTGGCGTGCTTTACGTCACAACGTCGAGAACTTCTTCATACACATTTGGTGCAAATACATTCCTTGGATGACCAGAGCCACCTCGAACTTAAAACTTGCCTGTTTCACGCAGTCTCTGGGTGACACTGCAGAAGATCTCGTGATGAGGTTGCCTCCACGCAGGGAATCTCTCGAGATACAATCATGCAGCAGCGCGTGCATTGCCTTTCATTTCACAGTGCAGCAGAACTATGTCTGTCATTTCGGTGTTGGTGAACATTGTCATGTCGACTCGTAGCACGATGCATGCCAAACTGTGTAGTGTGGGTTTGTAGTCTACGACAGTCCTCTCCCATGTTCGGGAAGGGGAACTACACTATCAATAATGGGAGGGTGTTTTGGGAGAGGGGAGACCACGGCGCAAACCAATGTTATTAGAAACCACACTACACGATGCAACTTTTGATTCCTCGTAGCCACAAACCAAGTGCTCACACGCAACACGGGTGTGGCAAGCAGCCAGTCATTCCTCGTTGCATACTAGGTAGGCTGTAGCAGTTCTCTGTGAAACCATACATTTAATGATTACCTTTAAAGAACGACATTTAGACATTTTTACCAGAGACATTTATTTTTGTAATTTTGCCGACATTTTATTATTTTTGGTCACAAATCGCCCATTTTTACTGTCACGTATTTTTTTTCTTTTTTCAAAAATAAGGACAGTGCCACCAGTTCTGTAAATGTACAAATACCCTACGTTAATATTGATTCCGGTGATACTTATTGGTAACCAGAATTCTGTTTCTGTCAAGCAAGCCGTTTCCAAAATATCACAATAATTTGTAATTTTTTTCTGTAACTTTGGAAGTGTCTACAGCGATTCATACTTGACCTGGACTGGTTCCTTGCATAATACTTCCTATTTCCGCCTCAGGAATAATTTTTTAAAGTTTGTCGGTATGTTTTAGAAACATGTTAATATTCTTTCCACCACAGGAATGTTAATTCACGAATTTCCTACTGTTCATCCTTAATTCATGATTATATATTAATAAGACACGCACATATACCCACACCATTTAGATGACCAGATTTCCAAATCACAATAGCAATAAAAGGTAATACCTTTTTCGCTCCTAAAATTTTATGGTGTATTTTTGGTGCTTTTATAAACGATTATGTTATGACTACTGCACTGAAAACAAACTTTTTCAATGTATGTAAGAGTAAATTGTGAGAAATATGTGCCTGGGTTTGTAACGTGACAGAACCACAGACGATTTATTTAAGTAATATTGGTGATAATTTTCATGTTCTTGTATTTTCAGTCAGTTTGTGTTATATGCTTTACGTTCACCTCTCCAGGTTATCAATTAAATATTTATTCGTATTTGAGTATATATTAATTTGTGTGTGGACGTCATTACTGGTAAACATGTATCGTATAGTAAAACCTTATTGTGTATACGGTGTCCCGGGAGGAAAGGGCAAAATTCTGGGAGGTGATATTACTGGCCAGTGTGATCATAAACGTCCATATGTACACGGGGTGAATATTGGATGGTTGTCGAGAGTAAGAGTCATTGTTTTATTTGCAGTTGTGTTCCTTGCTTCAGTTACAAATAAATTGTAATACATAATGAATAACGCACTAATCTTATTTTTCCATAGCAATAATAACAAGACTGTAACGATTGAACCAAGATAATTTATGATTTTATGTACCGTACTCATAATACCGACCATAGATTGTTTTAAATTTCGACACAGTGGCATGACATTATTTTGTACCTTCTTGAATTAGTGCTGAGCCAATTAAAACGCTAGGTGTCTCTTGTTTAACTAGTTAAGTGCATTGCTGCTACTATTATAAGACCCTTATCTACAATGATGATGAATTCTAACATACTTATGTTTGGATTAAAATACTTTTAAATGTACATGCCCTGCTCAATTAACGCAAAATGAAATATACATTTATAAAATTGTATTAATAAATTTATATTAATCCAAGATGGGCGCGGATGTCCCACGTAAAAATATTTTACACAATTAATAACTTAAGCACTAAGACCTTAGCATTTGACTTTGAATAATTTCCGCACCATTGGTTAAATTTGAAGCAAATACGACTGAAGCAGTACTCAGTTAGCCACTACTGTGCATTTTCGGATATCGAGTCAGGGTAAACCCGTGTATCTGAGAAGACTAAGTTAATTTTGAGTAACAGAACGAAGATAAAAAACCACGCTGAACCTCCCGAGAGCGACCCTTTGATGTCCAGTATTCGGCAGCCGCTGTTCCACTTCCGCCCGTTTCTATACTTAACGTTATTTTGATTTATGTGATTCTCATTAGATTTTCTTGTATGATTTCAAGTGTTCATTAGTGGGAATCGTAGTTTTAAACCTTCCAATGAATATAATTGAATGAGTAATACTGGAGTAAGAGCTGCTGCATTGTGTTGACAATAAAACATTAAAAATACTTTTATTATTGAGCAAAAAACCAATAGCTATTACACATAAAAATTAGTTTATATTTGTGTTTTTTACGTCTCTGAATGGTTGGATAGATACTTTAGTAACATTTTCTGAATATGTTGAGGTGAAATGGGAAGTACACTATTTTCGCAAACATGGCATGTTGATATTAAATTTAGTAATTATTATACACATGGTTAAATCATAGTCCACATATAAGGCAGTTAAATCTGTCTAAATTTTAGCGGTGTACAGATAGGCATTGACAAATAATTTGCTTACTTTATAATGGATATGTATACATCTAACTGTCTTAATGTGATTTCAAGACCTTTTTTAATGTTATACTCTGCAACTTGTCAAAATACTGTTACTGATACTGTTTTATATCCACTGAGTTACTTAAATTAATTGAATATTACCAGCAGAACAAATTACATTATTTTATTTTATTTGTTTAGTAAGCTTAAAATACAGTATCGTCAGACACATTATATTTAGCATTCCCATTCATAATTTACTACAAAGAAAATGTATTACATAACTGTTGAACAGCGTAACAGTCAAACTAGTAACAAATCAACAGACCTGAAGAACCAACAGACAATAATATTTTACGTATCCTACTTATTCTGATTTAATATCACATCGATAAAATGTATCACAATTAATATCTTGAATCACTTGTCAAGCTGTAATGTTGTCTTTCTTGTGAGAATAATACTGCAACAACAATATAAAAGAATATTATGTGATCAAAGAATATCGAATATTCAATTAGCATATGTATGAACCCATGTATGAACAGGATTATTTCGTAGAATGAGACCAAACCGATGAGAGAGTAAGGAACAATAAATGTATGTGGGCATTCTTCTGGGAATTTATGAGTTAATCTGAAGAGGACAACACTGGATTCCATGACACTAACGAGCATATTTCTACCTGAGGGAGCACCGCGAAGAGCTCATTCCAGCCGTGCACACATTATGAGGACTCATTATTGCTGTTTTTAACGCCACTGGGATACATGACGACACATTCAGCCGTGAAAGAATACGTGGAAAGAGTGTAGATAATTTTAGGGATCGTCTCATGAAACAGTTTACGTCGCATCGTATAGGGTTTTTGAAATCTCGGGTGTATGCATGGTGTTGCTTGCTCGAAGCACATGACTAGCAGCAGCACAGTGTTGAGGTAGGAGACAGGCCACTTCATAGCTGCCTCATGGGCTCGTGGCTCTTGTCTGCTGGTGTGGCATCTACAGGAGTCTCGGTGGGTGGTTCTATGTCCTGGGTACGAGTCTTGGGCCCACCCTCATGCTTCACGTAGTCCACGACCAGCTCGAGGCCAATGAGAGCACGCAGGTCCTTGCAACGAGCCTTGCTTTCACCGCCTTGCTCTTGTTCCGTCTTCTCCTCGACCAACTCCTCTGTCTGCGGCTCAGCATCAACCTCCTCTGTCGCTAGCGCACGTACCTCCTGGTAGATACGCGACAAGTTAGGCAGCACGTAGTTGGTGCTGGAAGTGTTGTTGGTACACTGGGGTTGTTCTCGTCGCTCACACACTTGCACACTTCTCGGCTGTGGCACGCTGAACGCAGAGCAGTGCTTGGACTGCTTCACCAGTGAGCACGGACCTGGCGGTGACTTCGGAGACGTCTTCTCCTCTGTTGTCGCAGACCCGCTGCCTGACAGGCCGGGCTCTCCAGGCGACGAGCTTGCTGCCTTGTCTGCTAGCTTCCTGTCCCAGATGTGGCCAGATACACGCAGGTCTATGAAGAAGTGCAGAGGGTCTATGCCATAAGGTGGTTGAGGAGGTATAGGGTAGAGTGGTGGGTACCAGAGAGGTGGCGGGGGTGGCAGCAGCATGTCGGGTGGCAAGGAGGTATCAGGTGACGGCAGAGGCAACAGACCACAGGGAGGAAGCAGCAGTGGGGGTGGTGGTGGAAGAACAGAGGGTGAGTTGGCAGGAGGTGGGGGTGGCTTGGCATCCTCTTGTTTGGGCTGAGACATTTGCGGAGCGCCTGGAGTCCTGGATGTGGTCGTCAGCTCGAGCGGTTTGTCAGAGAAGTTGGCCATCTTGGCAGCACGTTCAGAGCTGCCTTCTCGCCAAGAGCGCTTCCTGGAGCGACGAGGGGTGTGTGTGGTGACTCTAGCTGTGGCCGGACTGCAGCCCCCTGGTGGAGAGTGAGACTCTGCCTTGGCTTGCACGAAGCTACGTAGCATCTCGCTGAAGAAGAAGCTCTGAGGCACCAGAGGCATATTGTAGAGGTATGGTGGCGTGGCAGCAAGTAGACGTGATACCAGGTCCCCATTCCTGTAGTCTAGTGGTGACTGTAGTCTCTGCTTAGGCGAGTGATCCATGGCTGCGTCTTGGGGCACGCCCACGTCCCCAGCTGTGCTCATCGCCTGCAACAGTTGCAGTGACAGGCGCCATTCACTACCAACACCATATTTCGTTGGCTCATTGAATATAATACAATAACTGTTTAATATAAATGTATCACTGGTTGTCACAGTAACAGAGACAGTAGCAATACCATGCAGTACTGAGTTGATTTATGTTGTCAACATTCAGCCTTATTTCTCCAGTGTTAGGCGCACATACTGTCTACATCACATGTCTGCCATAAGGCTTTACAGAAATATAGACTATGAAATACACTGATGTTATGCGAATTTGGTTA
The DNA here is from genome assembly GCA_003012365.1 of Medauroidea extradentata. NCBI lineage: Eukaryota > Metazoa > Arthropoda > Insecta > Phasmatodea > Phasmatidae > Medauroidea > Medauroidea extradentata. Next base: position 26,284 of record PNEQ01111802.1, read on the forward strand.
TATAAAATAAATTAAGCTAAATAATAGTGCCAAATTTTAGAAATGTATATTATAACTAACATATAACATCTTCATTCCTTTTGAAAAGACGATAAGATGATTCAACATCACCGAAATAATAACAGTACTGTATGTAAATAATCTTCCTGGTATGAAAGAGGAATTCAATTTAAATAATATACAGAATGTTTCTTAATAGCAATCGTAGTTATTCGCTGCATTTAAGGGAATCATTAGACAAGTTAAATTATAAAATACACTTAAGGTTGCACAGAAGAGGTAGCAGGGGATTGGTCGACAATCCTGGCCAATCAGAGAACACCCAGACTCAACCCATAGTTCTCGCAGAGACTCAGAAATGAAACAATTTCTGCTGCGACTCTACCTTGAAGATAGAGGCTGCAATTCTCTCCGAAGTGTAAGGAAGGAAGGAGTACGACTATGACGCAGCTACAACTCGGAAGCCTAGAAGCTACACACAAGTGCCGCGAAAGCCTGCTAACTTTAACAAGCTTGAATGTAAGTTTCCAGCAAGCTTGATTTGACAAGTCTTCTGCAAGCCTGATGTAAAAAGCCTACATAATAAAACAACAATTTTCTTTTCACTTTTCACACTTTTCAAATTTAAGAATTTTATATTATTTGTCATTGACAAATGATATTTCTTGTAAGAATTAAATATTTTATTGTCCTGAGTCAGGATTAGAACCCTTTACCCCACAGATTCTAAGTAGACATGCTAACCTCAGGAACATAGTGAACTCAACATGCTAACGTCAGGATCATAGTAAACTCAACTTGCTAACCTCAGGATCATAGTGAACTCAATATGCTAACCTCAGGACCATAGTGAACTCAACTTGCTAACGTCAGGGTCATAGTGAACTCAACATGCTAACCTCAGGACCATAGTGAACTCAACTTGCTAACCTCAGGACCATAGTGAACTCAACACGCTAACTTCAGATCCCTAGTTAACTCAACATGCTGGCCACAGGGTAATAGTGAACTCAACATGCTAACCTCCGGACCATAGTGAACTCATCATGCTAACCTCAGGACCATAGTGAACTCAACATGCTAACCTCAGGACCATAGTGAACTCAACATGCTAACCTCAGGACCATAGTGATCTCAAAATAATAGCTGTAATTCGATTCGATTGTAAGCGTACGAACTTTATTTTTAAAATGCTGCAGTGACTGAATTTCTTGACAACGGTGTTAAGAATATCATTAAATTATATTTTGTATTTAAAAATAGTTTTTATGATATTTTCAACTAGCACTAGAAACGATATAACTCTGTAATTTGCTTTAATATAGAATGTTCAGTTTTCAATCAAACTCGTTAAATTTTGAACACTATCATGGAAAATAAATCTCTAAGTCAAAATTAAGTGGTATATTTGCTAAGTACAGGATTTAGAAGGCTTGCCGCATGTGATCTGTGTAAGCTTGCTGTATAAGTAAAATAAAGTGAAATACAATTTTGTCGCTAGCGTGATAGAGGCTTGCAGCAAGGTTGATAGGGCAAGTCAAATTCAAGTGAATTGCAAGCCTGCATGCCACGTACGTATCTAACCAGAATAACCTTGAAGGAATACCACCGATACACCATCACAGGCTCCCGACTGTCACCTCGGCTAAATTCATAATATGTTGGTAGACCTCACATACAACGGTTTTTTGCTATGTCAGTGCAGATTGCGAACCTCACAGACCATAACATGTTCTCTACATTTCCGACCCTAAGTGTCCTGTTAATTTTACTCGTCTTTGCGCCCCTATAACGTGTCAAATATATTTAATTGTTATTCAGGAGCACATATTACAAGCATCAATTTAATATTGGCAAGACAATGTTAATTGCATCTTAGCATATAACATGTTTCATCATGTGTAACACAGAAAGTAAGCGGAAGACATGGTCATTATTTACTGAGTTACTGAAACATTGTCAAGAATAGTTAAAACTGTGCTGTTTGAAGTACGTCCTGCAAACATTGACAGGAGAGGTTCAGGAACCCTTAAAGTAAACAAAAGTTGTTAGAACGGATTTCAATACGGATAATACGCTGGCCAAAGAAGTGCTAAGTGGTGATCCTATTGGTTTCGAATAATTCGGCCAGTATGCTATTTTACACGGCCAACAAAGTTTGTCGGCATGGATGTGTGTTCGTGGTATTCAAGAATAGATAAGCAAATATCCTGAGAGTTATTCCTTAAAAAGAAAGAGTACCCAAACAATGCAATCACAGCGGCTCTCTCAATAGGTTGTGTTTGTGTGTATGAGGAATAAAATGTACTGTGTGCTAAGAGAGCCGGTGACTGGAAGTGTAATACAGTATATAACATCTCTGATGTACATAGGTTTGCCACAATCGCCAAACCATTACATGAGTTGACACAGGCTTCAAGAAGTTTCGGTGAACCCCTGAACATAAAATTTTTTTAGAGCTAAGAAGGTTTTTATTCCTCCCTTAGTTTTTTGGATACTCCAACGTGAACGTACATTAAATTTAGATAATGATGCAAGCGATGTAAATGTAGGTACCGTATTGTGCCCAATTCAAAATGAGAAGGAGATGTTTCTGGAATTCTTAAGGAAAATGATACTTGCACAGCAAATGGGGTGCAAATCTTTTCGCCACATCATCGTGACTTTACAAATTTGTTCTTATGTAACGAATACAGCATACATGAACATCACACCATGCCTGTTCAATGTATTTGTGTACCAACCACATGTGTTATGTGATTCCACACCTGATTACATTGAGCGTGTTGTGTTGCTTACATACCAAGTGTATAAATTGCAACCTTTATGCACATACCTCGCTAACGAAAACGCTTAGACGGATGGTGTACGACAAATTAACCATGCATATTTAGCGTGCTGACAAATAATCCATAACCAATTAGGCTTCAGCATCACGAAGGTTGGTACAACAACGTGATTGCAACCCTTATTTGTTCTACTATGTTAACTTGTGATGGCAGGGACGGGACTCGCAGAGGTTGTGCATGATCGACCAATCATACATAGCCATACACGTCATTGTTCCATGCCACATAGTTTCTGCAATGTTTACAATTAACACAGGTTTAGGCTAACACTTCAAGGTGACCCACAACCATACAAAACCTCGTATACCATACGTTGCATGTATGATTTGTTTAAATTCTTAACGTGGAGTATGCGGGTGGAGTTTGTTGGTTATTGTCAAACCAATACTGATGTTTTACATTTAAATAATGAAATAAAACATGTACGAGATACGAGATGAGACATTTGAGAAACTATTCCCTTAATTTCGTTTTGTAACACAGATAGCGCCTGCTGTAACTTTAATTTGTAAAGTGTCGAGTACTTCAGTAAGTAATAGTAGTGCAGTGTCCCGCCTTTCTTCATAGTTACATAATCCGTGTGTAGTGGATTGCCTACCTGTCAGACCATGCGCTTTATGTTTTGTTATATCGCCACGGATTTCTTGCAAACAGTTCACCTGAGAGTGTTCGGACAAGAAGACCTCACCTGTTAATTTTAACTTGCTGAATAATAAATTCATAAAATAAATCTCTTACATAGGTTTGTCAATAATTTCATGCAAACGCATGGTGGCAACCCCCATTTCCACAATGATATTTTCAACTACATTCCTCGAGGGGAATTATCTCAACTATACAAAACACTTTCCGTCTATTTCTCGCTTAGTCGCATTTAGTTTCTAAAATATTTTATTTAAATCATCTAGGAATCCGACTTTTGGGGGTTCATAGCTCCCTTAATATTCAATTTCGGGAAAAGTGGTTCATATATTTTCGTCATATTTTTTCCCTAAGAAATCACCTGCCAGCGTTTGTCGGTGTTATTTAGACTCGCTCTGTATACAATTAGTACTTCCAGAAAACAACATTTCGAAAGTGTTCTAGGAGAGCCATAATTCGACAATTGACAGTCAATTTGGCATCAATAATATTGTCAACAAGGTTCGGGAAAGGTTTTATTGGTTGCATGATCGATATGATGTCAACAAGCGGTGCATGACGTGTGACACGGGTGATTAGAGAAAAATGCCAATGACTTTACAACTAGAGCTGTGATATGTAAGCGGCAAGGAAATTTCCGCGAAATTTACAAACTAACCTAAAGTCCACGAATGGTAGGTAAAAAATGTAAACATATCAAGACAGCGCCCAGGCCCATCAAATACAGAGAGGAAAGAAAACAGTACTTACGTGTATGCCAAGTAACTAACTAGTGTTTCTCACAAAGTCAGAGCTTGGTCCAAACTTTCTTCCCCCAACACATTTAAATTCAAATAGATACTCCGACTTTTCTTAAATGTAAAAAAATTACTTAACATACTGTAACAGCAGTTATCAAAATAGTAGGATAAATTTACTAAAGAAAAGGGACATATTAAAAAAAATGTATCAACCAAGACATTTATTTGCTCATTAAAATAAATATTATGACAGTAAACTGAATTTTAATAATTTTTACAGCGTATTAATATTTTTTTTTCCTATTCTAGACAATAACTTCTGGTTTACAAAATATCTCCCGATAAATATGTATTATTATGCTTTTTAGAGCCTAATTTTTTTATATTAATTAAAATAATTCATGATAAAATAATATAAGCGAGCGCTTACAGTAAAATATTTCAGGTCAAAATCAGGTTGTGTTTGTTACAAAAAATCTTATAATTTATTGGGTTGGCCAAAGTGTACTACTTGTACAACACTTGACATTTTCATTGGATCTCGATGGAGTATCGGCACCAAGTAGTTCTGTCAGTTCCAAAAACATATGTTGTCGGACTAACATTTCATGTCAGGAATAACTCCTCCATTGCTGAAAGTAAGTGGACCACCAAGTCAATACGATTAACAAAAAAAAAAAAAAAAAAAAAAAAAAAAAAAAAAAAAAAAAAAAAAAAAAAAAAAAAAAAAAAAAAAAAAAAAAAAAAAAAAAAAAAAAAAAAAAAAAAAAAAAAAAAAAAAAAAAAAAAAAAAAAAAAAAAAAAAAAAACAGCAAATCGGTTCAAGTAGGTCGGTGGAAACTATACTGTACCAAAATGCGGCCAAGAGGCCTATAGAGCAAAGAAACTGCTTACGCCATTTGCAATCGTCAAAGTCCGCTTGGCCACTGATACTGCTGAGAAAACAGCAAACAAGACACATTAAAATGTAATAAGGCACTTGGGAAAAGTGTAACATAAAGACTAACTTGCCCTAAGTGGAAAAATACTGGATTAGTTCATTGTGAATTGATGAAAGAAATTAAATTCAGTTTGTAATCTTAATGACATGCTGAGTTAAAAAGAGAAGTAGAGCTATATAGGCTCGTGTCTAATAGTTATAGTCAAGTATAGAGTGGAGTCTGCTTGATATGACATGCCCGTAATTTGTCAGTATTTTGTCGGTCCAGTTTAACATAGTTAAATTGAAAATACAAATTGCGTTCCCATAGAAGTAACAAAGTTACCATGATAAGGGTTAAATAATTGTAATTAATAAACTTTATGACTAAACATGAACAGTTCACGCTCGAGAAACAGTCACAATTAACGTCACCTAACTGTTCCATAATGAAATTGAATAGCACGAAATAGCCATAGCTAACTGGTTAAATAATACATTGAATTACTCTTCTTACAATTATTACCAAGCTTATGAAAATATAAACAAAAGGCTGGGGAAGAAATAACGTTGCCAAAATAGTTTATGTAGTGCACACTCTAACGACAGACGAACCATACAAGCTACAACCAAATATAATTATGAACATGTTCCAAAAAACAGCATACTCTACACTTGGGCTCGGACACAACAGTTAGTCTCACAACACATAAGAACACTAAGGCTGAAGGACTACATAAAACTGAACCGTTTTACATTTAGTGCACTTTAAATTTTAAATTCATTAAACTTCCACTGATGCAGAAGGAACAACAGATAAAGTCATAATAATTATCTCCCTGGCAAGCTAGTAAGGGGGTTAATCGGGACACTGAATTAATGCAAAGTTTGTACTTCAACAAAGTTACAAAAATGCTAAAACAAAACATGGCAAAACACAAGGATCATGACAACGAAACTGAAGCTATCATTAGGTAGTTCAGGACGTGGATGAAAGAGATGAAAGACGTGGTGAAAATGAGAGCCTCGAGGGTGAGAAACTAAGAGCGAATCAAGTGCTTTGACTAAAGAATTGTGGCGTTGCGATCGCACGTCGAGGCTGGTAGAAGGAGAGCTGAGGGCGATGTGGGGCTGGTGGACAGGCGATAGTGAGAGACACTGTGTGATGGCTGCTCATGAAGGTTGTCTACCTCGTGCCTGGTTTATCGAGGTAGTCTACTGATACATGCTCCTTGTGTTGACGGGGCCCTGCTGGGACTAAGAGTGACTCTCCAAGTCTGAATGGTCTGCCAACTACCCACAACTGTGTCGTCGAGGGACAGCCTGCCCACCATGCCTGGAAGCTTTGATAGCTGCCCACGACGTCATCGCCGTCGGTATCGCTGACCAGCTTGATGCGCCGGCGCCTGCCTAAACTGGGAAAGACTGATACGTCGCCGCGAGGACCCAGGTAACCTTGTGGACAAATTAGGTATTTATTGGAACGTATTTATAGGTCGATGCCCGTGGAGCACCTGGATGCGTGTGCTGTGGTAAGTTTAGAGTGCGCACTCATATCAGCTGCTGTGTCAGTTACCCAAGGACGACAAGTTTGACGTCACCATTAGACTACACGTCCATCCTGTGGCTATTTATATTTAAGTGTTTTCTGCATTTTTGCGATTGCTGTTATGTATGCAGACATTTAATATATTTTCACGTCATAGTGGACTAATTACGAACCAGCAGGTTTCATTATTCTGGGCGTGTCACTTGTAATACGTATCAGTATTTTCGTTATAGTAATTTATATATTTTAATACGCACAATATCTAAAGTTATAATAGCATGCTGATCTAGACGCCTATCCCTATGTTTTCATGTACGGTTGTATCCTGTGGCGGGAGTAAACTTATCTACTTCTCACTTCTGTTTCTTTCAGTTAGTTCTTGTGCCTATGCCCATTATTACTGTTCACGTAGTATTATTTAACAGAATTATTTTTGGATAGGCTGAGAAAGGTTGAGAAATTTAGAGATGTTTAGTTAGTGACTAAATTAGGAACATGAACAATAGGTAAAGAATGTATATGAGGACTGGCAGAATTTACTGCTCCAAATGTTTAAAAGAAGGACTAATAATGTCACAGTGTGAGGCATTGTTTATTAACCCATTCCATGACTAAGATTGTTTGAAGTGTGAAAAGGATTATGTAGTAGACATACATAGAAATGTGGTATCAATGGAGGAGTTCGTTGCAGAAATCCAATGTACAGAAGTTTTAAACAAGAGACCCAGGTTAAGAATCAACACAGGTTGATCACAAAATGCAAAATATAAGGTTTTCCAAAATAAAAGAAATAAATAAATTCACAATGTTCATCAAAGAAAGGGAATGAAGTAGGACATAAATTAATACCATGAGTTTTGCATTTAGAAGGTTAATCTCAATTAACAGTTACAACATTTTTCCAAACTAAACTTACGATTAAAAATTCCTAAACAATGAGTAATATGTATTTGTTTAATTTAGTAACCAAACTGCAAAATGGAATGATGTGGTATACACACACACACACATACATACATACATACATACATACATACATACATACATACATACATATAACAAACTGTCCTTATAAATCAAGGAAATGTTAATAACAGCGTTATATGTAGAATTATAAATAATTGTCTAAACGCGGATCACAGATTCTATCATGTGTATAGTTTCAAGAATGGTAAGTAATGAAGTACTTAATTTTCCATGTACTCTAGTTTCTACAGCATATCGCAATTAAAAAATTTCTATTCTAGCATTCGAAAGAGCTTCACTAATGGATAACAGTGTAGTGATAAATCAATCCTAAAACTTAATGTTTTCAGTTTGTCAATAGTTTATAGTTATAAGTAACTCAGAATACAAATCATTATAATATTTCAAATACATATGTCTCGTCTGTTGATGTGCATGGACTTCTTAAATACTATACCTTTCAGATTTTTTATCAATATAAATTTATAAGCCTCGTTAGCTGAAGTTAGGAATCTCTTAATTCTTCACTATTCAAAGTGCCAAAAACAATTTTAAAATGTTTCTAAAGTCAGTTAATGCATGCTTTGATCGTTTAGCTAATACAGCTCAAAGTATCAGTTTCAGGTTTAAACACCATAAAGATATATTTTAACTGAAGTACTTTAAAGATTAAATTATTGTCAAGGAAGATTTTAAATTTAAATATCTTTCCTCATTCTCCAGTGCAAATTAATCATGGTAACAACGTCTCAAGTGTGTAACACTCTTCATTCAGAGAAAACAAATCGAAATTGAGAACTCCCGAGTAAAAATTGTCAGAAAATAACAGGTCATTGTCTCTCTCGAAGATGGTGCCAAAGTCCAGAGGAGTAATGGTGACAATCGATGAAAATATCTCAACCACATCAATATAAAGACCAATGAGCATCCCAGAATGATGCAGGACAATGAACTAACAAACTGCAACCATATCTCAAAATTACACAAGTAGAGTAAAGATAATTTCTCCCAGAAGTTAGCCATTAACAACCAAAGTAATATCGCCCAAAAGTAAATAAAAACAACACACCCAAGATATTCACCTAGAATACAACAAAGGTAAACAATATCAAACCAGGCAAACTGAATGAAATTCATTTTCACCAAGAGAATAAAATTTTGTTAACTTAGTAGAAATATTATATAGCTTAGTAGTATATATTTTTTTTTTAGAAAATTATTTATGACACGAGCACACAAATGAGAAGACGTAAAGACTGAATCAAGTGGTTGATCAGATCACTGGACATGAAGATACAACGCTGATAATAGTCAGCAAAATGACACAAAAAATGATCTGTTAGAATCTGCAGCTCGTAGGCTGTAGAAACCATTTACTAAGAAGGGAATCGCCTTTTCGGGTAGAAGACATGGACTCTAATTACGTAATTGCCTGAACCGGGGTCATTAAGTCTAACAGTCACAGGCATAAGAAAACGTTGGCTCTGGTAGGGATCAGACCAACTGTAAGTAAGTTTAGTAATTTTTGTATCAGAAGATTTGCTGATCCGGTGGGCCTTGCATATCACAATAACGTCTACATTGAACGGGTTGTCGACCTGTTGTGCGTGGTTTTGCTTTTGACTTGTGCACACCACCTGAAGACAAAGAAAGGTTTCTATCTCATATACTTTGGTCCATCGCATGGAAAACAATGAGTGAAGAATGGCGGTTTCAGTTGAAATGTTCTGCATGCCAATGTGGAGGGGTTTGTATGTAATAATAGCAGTCCCCCGCGGCTTTGCTCGCGAGTACTATTCGCAACTGATAATATTCACTTTAACAGAAAAATCTCTTTGTACATAAAACAAATGATACTTCAGTCATCAAGTATTAGAATGTCCAAGCGGCTAGTTGAACTAACTCTGCAGCAGGATAAAAAGCTACAGCTTTCCGCGCAAAAAGCAGTCTTAAATTCGTTCCTGCCACTAACAGCGACTTCGCCTAGGCCTTATTTAAAGCTCTGTAAATTGTACGTTGTGGGGTAGCTACAGACACCTAAAGGTAAGTGGTTAATCGAATGAAAAAGTCTGATTTACCCTGTGCACAACCATTGGTGACGGTGCCCTCAATTACATATTTTCAAAATATTCACTTGAAGTTTAATGCCATTAGAAAGTTTTGGTGGGAAAAGGTTTCGCGAAAACGTATTTGGTGCCCCAACCTTGAGATTAATGAGATGATATAAGTGAACTGATGTTGTCGATGATTCTATATGGAAAATTAACTGCATAATACATTTGCCCCTTTTAAACGACTTCGTGTAAATTGCAATAATTTGATTTGCCTTGTAGTTTTTGTGTGTCAGAATTGAACGTTCGCATGTATCATTTAACGGATTTCGAGCCCAGAACTTCCCGGAATGTAGGCTAGAACGTCGAAATAAAACAGTGGTCCTGGATTTATAGAGGTTGTACAACACCACGTCTCGATATGTTACTGTACAGTGATACTCCTTATAAGTTATTTCTTGCTGCTAGTACTTGCTTTTCGGATCGTCTGCCTTGCCAGTTTACAAACCTTGTTTTATTACGAATAATCATGTTATATTATAAAGTAAAAAAAAAACTAACATATAATATTTAAATACTTACGTAAGCATCACTCTGACGCGTACAACACCTCAATATCTCTACTGGTTGGATAGATTTCATGGGTTGATGGAATACAAATTTTGTGCTTTGTCACCCATTTGGGTGTCGAATTTCAAAATATTGTTAATTCACATTTTAGACATTTGTATAAGTATCTAATTGAAGTGCAAATCACGACGCTGGCCCGTTCAGTCGAATCAAAATCGATTATTCATTAAAAAACACATATGACCAATGCACAGTACTGAAAGTTCGAATTTCAAAAAATCTTGATAATGTTTTGCGATCATTTCTGTAATCGTCATCCTGAAGCAAAAATTAACTATATAGCTTGACGGGTTCGATATATTTCGAGGATTTATCTAAAACATATTCAAGGAATTTTCACCTCTTAAGATAGTGAATTTCGAAAAACCCTTAAATTACGTTTTAGAATACTTTATTGGTGTATCGTGGACGTGAAAAAAACGCCAATAGCCCGATGAGCGTAAGATACATCGACGATTAATTGAAAACACTTTTCGCCAGTTTTCATAACTTTTCACTTCCTTAGGTGGCGAACTTCGAAAATTTGTGAAATGACTTTTCAGGTATTTAATTAAGCTTCAATCTTAAACAATCGATATATAAAAATTAATGGGATCGATATATATCGATTGTGAATCGAAAATATATTTTACTCTTTATTTTACCTCTTCGGGTCCGAAATCCGAAAACATATTTTAATGGTATTTAAGACATTTACAAAAGCATCAATATAAAACAAAGTGCACTTCGATATATCGATTGGTTCGACAGATATAGAGGAATAATCGGAAACATATTTCACGTATTTTCACCCCGTTAATTGAAGAAATTCGAAACGTCTTGGAGTCGTGTAATAGGCATTTGTATACGTAACCATTTGAAGCAAAAATCACGTTGATAGTCAATTGTGTTCCAGTGATATAGACAATACTTAAAAAACACATTTTGCCCCCTTTTACTACTTGGGGTTCGAATTAAAAAAAACTACGTATTTACGTAAGCGACATTTTGAAGTGAATATCAACTCTATCCCGAAGGGTTCGATAGATGTCGATAGTTGATTGGAAACACATTTAAGGTCTTTTTACCCCCTTAAATGTTGAATTTCGAAAAATCATTCAATTGGCTAATATGCATTTTTACGAGTGTCCTATTAATACAAAAATCATGATAATAGGCCGTCGGGTTCAAGCTCTATCGACGTTTCTTCGGAAACACATTTCACACCTTTTTACCCCCTTAGAGGTCAAATTTCGAAAAATCCCTTCTTAGCGCTCGCCTACGACCTGAGGGGAACCCCCACAAAAAATTTCACGATTCTAGGTCCAGTGGTTTGGGCTGCAGTTTGATATGCCAGTCAGTCAGTCATCCATCATTTTTATAAATAAAGATTGCCATATTTACTTCTTGGAAAAGAACCAACAAGTCAGTTAAAAGTTTCTAAATAGGTTTATTTGCAACACCCGAAACCAAAAATTCTTAATGAACGTTCTGAGAAGGCTTAAACAAACAGCACAAATTACAAAGTTTTTCTCATTCTGCAGTTTAATCATTCATTCCTTTCAAAATCAGATGTCCTCGAATAGTCTGAAAGTATTTGTGAATACCAAGATACGCCCGTCGTGGCAGTGATTGAAAACAATAAAATACCACAGATTTCAAGTGTGTGTTTTTGGCTATCTACAGATTTACAACACAGAATGCCTTTAGATAAAAATAAGGTACATGTTCAGTTCCTGATTTAAATTTGAAATAACTTGATTCCATTCTCATCGTTTTATTGATGCCCTTTCAATTAGTAGGTAACTACCAATGCAAAATCAGAAAGCAAATTTATATTTGAAAGGTTTTCAGGTTCATTAGCAATTTTCGAGTTTTCAAACATACATGACAGTGTGTCAGCATTTACATTTTGTGATCCTCTAACGTTCTGGACTCTACATTTAAAGGATAAATTATAGCGACCCGAACACTAATATTGCCGAACAACCGTGGGTGAACTAAAAGCCACGACGAAGTTTGACTCTCAGTTTCAAGAACGAACTCAATGTGGATAAGAAAGTGCTGGAATTTCTGAATACAATATACTTCTGCCAAACATTCTCATTCATAAATATTTCAAAATCTCGTTTTTGGGGTGTGAGAGTTCGTGAAGCCAAATCGATTGGCTGGCGAACACCCTCAAATTCATGAGCTAAGACTTCTTCTACAGCCAAACTAATCTGTAAAATAAAATTTTTTGAAAGTACCAGGCGTTCGTACAACATGAGGATGTGTCAAAAGCGCAATGTTGATCTTCATCCTATTCAAATTTGGCCATTTTTTATACAAACAGTTCAGTGGTTCTGTCTTTTTAGCTAGCGTAGGTGCAAATTTTCCGAAGAACTGAACTATACCTATGGAACGAGCAACTCCTTTGGCATCACGGGGTGGAGGAAAATCCCTAATGGCACTTGTTACCTCAATATCTGAAGAAATATCATATGAAGACATTTTGTGACCAGGAAAAGAGAGTTCCTGAACAACAAAACAAATTTAACTGGTATTAACAGTACGAACTGCCTTTTATAGGTAGGTGTAGCAAAACTTCGTTAAGATGTGCCAAATGTTGTTCAAAAGACTAAGAATATATGACAAGATCATCATAATAGTTGTGTACATACCTAAGTTTTACACAATGAAAAATTCTATCCAAAAGAAGGTTGTAGTACCTGTGCACCAGTAGCCAAACCAAGATGATACACAAGTAAACTGTGAAGGTTTCATGCAACACGAAAGCCAGTAATAGGTTCAAATTATTCTGATAAAGGAATTTTAGGACATACAGTATTTAGACAAACGGTATTAAAAATCTTTGTTTTTCCAAACTAATTAAAAGCAGACTGCAGATCAGAAAAGAAACATATTCAATTGCAATATTTAGATAAATTTTGCGGAAGTCCACTACCTTGTGTGGTTTTCCGTTGGTTTGTCGAACCAAACAGGTCGGACTGGCATACAGTGATGTGTATCGTTCAGTAACGCATTTATATAATAATTCCTGAAATTTATTTTTAATATATCCATTTTAGGAAGTGCTAGAGTATATGGAAGTTGGATACCATAATCTAATAAGTCAGCCAGAGCTAATTTAAAAGTGAGAACATTACGAAACATTTCACACACAGTTTTGATTACTGAATGCTGTCTAAATGTGCAAAAGGTTAAGCAACTACTTTTGACTCAGCCTTTATCTCGGAGGAAATAGTATGATTATTTAAAATCATAAAAAAATTTTTGTCGTTCGGAGAAAATTTAACGAATCTATTTCGGTTTTAAATATCTAGTTCGAGTACAGTACACATCTTAAAATCAGAACTTAAAGCGATTTCTAAACTAAGATTTTTGAAAACACGACATTTCTGTTTTCACGTAAAATGTCCAAATTTTAACTCAAATATAACACAACAAAAATAGGTAAAGTTTCTCTTGGTGCTGCGGCACACTGAATATCACAACCTTTATCAGCTTTAAGTAAGTATATTCAGAAATAATTGCGTGTGCTACTTCAAAGTAAATAAATGCAATACTAGTTAATGGCCCAAAAATAACCACAACATCAGGGGTTAAAAATTTCTGAATGTCCTTATTGTTAGGATTACCTAACACACATTTATTTTTGTCACCCTCTGGGACTAGTTTTTGCCCTTAACTTGAAACAAATTAAAATCACACGAATTGGCTTTTTGCAATAATTTATTTGCTAATTAAGTTAAAGTTTATAATATTTCATTAAATTTTACAACATTCACAGAGTATTAAGAATGGTCTGTACTAGAGGTAAATTTCTTGATTTTAAACAAACGCACAAAGATTTTGAATTACTCACTTTAGAGGTTAAAAAAACATTTTATAGAAATTAAAAGAATCCACGGTAAAAGAAAATTGGGATCCTTTTACAGAAATGTAATTGAGATCCAAGTAAGTTGTGTTTGTTAAAAAAAAAAAATCATTACAATTTAGAAGTTGAACTAAGTTAGCAAACATTAAAAAATCTTGAAACTTTCATTGTAACATGTGAGATTGTCGGTACCAATCCAGGTAGCAGAATACATATGGCCCATCAATGGAATACAGCTGACACACAATGCTTGGAAACAGTTGGCCAACTGATGGAATGCACCTGGCACCACTGCTGGGCCTAAAGCAGCACTCATGCGACATCCCTAACTGGCCCAGCACTAGACCACCAGTGATAAAGCATGGATGTCACATGAATGAACCATGTGTCCGATCAGCAATGTCCCGTCTGTGAACATTACACAGCCACAGCTGGCCAACAGATGGCAGGCTATAGATATACTAGTTTATAAGTATTATCTATTTATTCTTATTATTTTTTCACTTATTTATACTGTTAATTTCCCACGCGAGAGTGTTTACCATGTAACTCAATTCCAATTCACGTGGAATACGAACTTGTTTTAGGTTTGCAGCAGTATCATCTGTAAAACCGCAGATAGCCGACTGTCCGTTGTTACATGAGGGGAGAGGGACTAACAAGATGTGTTGTTGCATGCAGTTAGCCATAACAGGACCAATACTAGCAAAGCCACGTATTCTGGGCCAGCAGTAAACTAGCAGTGTCGTCAGCAAAACCACAGCAAGGCGACAGCGCGTTGCTACATAGGAAGCAGCTATATCAGTTTAAAAAACACCGTCAAATTTCCTGATATTTTATGTCGGAAATAATACTTTCATCCCTTGAAGTTACAGAACCATTGTCTCCACACGAAACTCCTAAGTTAACGATTAACTGGAAAGGTAGCTTTGTGGCAGCTACACCAAAATTCCACAAGAGGCAGCAAGAGCAGAGACAATGTGCCATTATATATATATATATATATATATATATATACATATATATAAATATATATATACATATATATATATATATATATATGTATATATATGTATATATATGTATATATATATATATGTATATATATAGTAGTCAATATCTGCATGGTCAGAGATACCGCAAAGAAAACAGAAAACTTAACATATAAAAATATCATAAAACGAATAAATAATGCAGTATACCGTTGGAATCAAATGTAACATGAAGACTAACTTATGCTAAACGGTCAAAATATTGCAAACACTCAATTATGAAACGATAAAGAAAAAATTATGATCAGATTGCCACCTTCATACCATGCTAAGGTAAAGTAAACAGAACTATACAGAATCGTACCAAACAGTAAATAAAAGGTTGTAGGCTCTCTAAAGTGTATGAAAGTAATATATGAGATAATCATGCTATTGGCTGGATTGAACTGCGCGCGCACTATTCTGCGCTTGTGTGAGTTGCGTAGCAGTGGCGCACATTTATATTTAATGTAGTTTCTTTACATAAAATACCGGAATTTTAACAGAGTAGGACATCTTATTCGTATATTAAACCAGTTTAAATTAGTGTAATCAAATGTATACTAAACCTAGACTAATTTTCACCGGGGAATGAGAAAATAGGGGAAACGAGACCCGTGCAGAATGAATGCGCAAGTTTTAGGACCGAAGGCCAGCACGCCCTCCTTCCACCCGCATTGAAACTGTACTCGGACGAGTGAATCAATGCACGGCTCATATCCTCTTCTTTTCTTGCGACTCCTCTTGATGTCTTTGTGCCTGTGCTAGCATAATTACTAAACACGGCTTTCTGCTGGTAATCCATTTAAAACTTGCCCTCCTCGCCAATCAGTGTTCGCCCAGACCCAGTTTTAATTAGGCCTTTACCCAGGCGGCACCTTATGGGTCATCGGAACCTAATCTTTCTAGCATCTTTACTGCCTTTTACTCCTGCTCCAGTTGTCTTAGCCATTGGTCGAAATCTTCGAGTCGTTTCCCAATCTTTGTAGCAAAGCTGTTCCACTTCTCAAAAATGTCTTTGTTTGCCAGTATAGCTTTCATTAACTATCCCGTAGTCTTGCAGTTCCTCTCTGATGTCTTCGGTCTTGGGACATTCCAATACTACATGCTCCATCGTGTCGTCTGTCCCACGAACATCACACAAAGGTGAATCCACCAATTTCATGCTGTACAACTTAGCCTTGAAGTCGCCATGTCCTGTCATTAGTTGTGCACTGTAGTTGTTTACTGTTATCCAGTTTCGCTTCATCCTGTCTTCCACTTCAGGAAAAAGTTCGAATGTAATTCTCCCCTATTCTGAAGTTTCCCAAATTGACTGCCACCTTAGCAAGGTTTGTTCTCTAACCATTTTCTTATCTAATGATGATGTCGTCCTTTGCCGTCGGCGTTGTTCGGCCAATAATCCTCTTTCTCTGGCCAGCAGATCCACAGGCAACACTCCAGCCAGGGCAGGCAACGCGTCATTCGATGTTGAGGCATATGCCTTTGCGATACTTAACAGTGCCGACCTCTGAGCACTGATGAGCTTACTTCTCGCCGCCACCAACTCTGCTCTGTGATACCATATGACTGAGCGATAGGCGATAATGCCCTCAAAGACACTATGATCGATGTTCTTTAATGTCCTGAAGTTTAAGCCCTATTCTGTAGTTCCAATGGATCTTAGACGACTTAAAGTCACAACAGCTTTCTTACTGATATAATCAATATGCGGCAGGAAGCTCATCTTATCATCCAGGATGACTCCCAAATACTTGTACTGGGATACACGTTGGACAGGCCCTCCTGAAAATCGCACCACTGGAGACCGTTTAAGTTTGCCTTTTAGTAGCATACACTTGGTCTTCTGTGTAGAAAATATTAATTTCACTCTGCTTGCCCAGTCTTCAACACGGAGTAGAATCTCTGCCGTTTTTCTCTCTAATGTTGCTCTGGACCCACTTGAGACGAGTATGAGCCCATCGTCTGCGTATCCCAGCACAGTTCAACCATCTGGCATTTCAAGATCTAGTACGCCATCAAATAAAATATTCCAAAGTATTGGTCCAAGTACTGACCCTTGAGGGCATCCCTTTGTAAGAAGTTTTTCCACGGCATTGTTTCTTAAGCTGTACCTGCTTCTTCTTTCTTTGAAGAACTCGAGAATCACTGTATATAAGTTCTTAGGGCAACCTTTGGTTTTAAGTTGATACATAACTTCCAGCCACCAAGTATTGTCAAATGCTCCTGCAATGTCGATTAATATAGCCATAATGCATTTGGCATTGCAGGTGTCAACATATTCCTTTACATCGTGAAGTGCTGATTCCGTACCAAGACCTTTACGAAATTCATACTGCCTTTCATTTAAGGCACTTTTTACTTCTAATGCTGTAATAGCCTCCTGTTCAAAAGTTTTTCAAATGCTTTGCCAAGGACTGGTAACAATGTTAGTGGCCGGTAAGATTTTGCCCTCACCCTTATGCAGGATCATCCCAATGCCCTTTTTCCATATCCTTGGGCACGTGCCAGTCTGGAGTAAGTCGTTGTACAGGTTCAGTAGATGAGACTTAATTCGTGAATAGCATCTCTTAATGATTTCTGCACCAAGATCATCATGTCCAGGAGCCTTGCCATTCTTTAACTCATGAATGGTAACCTTCAATTCTTCTGGAGTGAATTCTGGTGAATCTTCTGTATCTGGTAGCTCTAACACTTCCCACCTTTTGCTGGCATGCTCCTCAGTATCATCAGTTCGGGAGTCATCCGGTAACAAAGTGTTAATTAGCAGTCTCATGCTTAGGCTATGTCATTTAGTGGTACTCCATTTTCTTTAAGGCAGGGCGGAGGCATTGTCCTTTTTAATTTCCCAGAAAAGACCTTGTACACTACACCAAAGGGATCTTCATTGCCTTTCTCAGACACAAATTTTGTCCAGGTATTTTTTTTTTGTGTCTTACCCTGTTGAAGTAAGCCTACTTGAGAACCTTATATTCAGCTGCCGTCCTCACTCTTTCTTCTCCACGGAGTCTATGAAATCGTTTCCTTGCCCTCCGAACTCTGCCTCTTTCCTCTTCAAGTTCTTTGTCCCACCAAGACATATATGGGAGTCCACATTGAGTCTTTTTCAGCACTTGGTCACACGTACTTTTTATGACTCTTGTGATGGCTTCTGCTCTAGTTTCAAGGTCTACTGCTTTGAGGTTGGCTTCTTACATTTCTACATACCTGATTTCATCCTGCTGGTCAGCTACATTGGCAATTTGCTGTCGTCTCTCATCCGTTACCTCAAATATTATGAGCCTGTGGTCACTCGATGAGTCCTCGGTGACGCTCCATTCGTGTACCATTCCACGTACTTTATTATTTGTAATAGTGACATCAATATTTGACTCTGCTCCATGAGCTGGAGACACATATGTTGGTAGCTGTCCTTCCAAGTTCTGTACATGACATTCCTGAGCTAAAATATACTCATTTAGTTCTTCCCCTGCATTATCTGTTGTAAGGGAGTGCCATAGTTCTGACTTAGCATTAATATCACCACAGATGACCAGTGGTTTTCCATGTAGAAGATCAATAATAACATCCCATCTGTCTAGGTGATCCCTGGAATTTTCCATGTACTGGAAGTATGAGGACACCATCCACAGCTGGAGGGATGGAGTTGTAATCTGCACACACACACATGGTGTGTATTAGATACACTGCTGATCATAGTCACATCTATCTTATTGTTTGTCCTCAATACTCCAGCAGACGAAAATAGACAGCCAATTACATTATTAATGAGTCTACAGCCGTTTTAAACAATTTGAGTTGAGCATAGAAACCAAGGAGGCTTAATAGGACATGACTGCTCTTGGTACTTTGCCAAGCTCACATATTTTAATTAAAAGTTTAATTTTTTTCCAGAGAACAAACCCAGTGACCATGATTATTTTCAAATATTTCGTGAACAAAATACAGTAAATTAAAAAATAAAAGAGGTTTCGATTAAATGTGACCATGCCATGTCCGAGAGTTAACCACAGTTAAAGACTCACACAAAATTGTTCCATCATAGTGAAATTGGATAACATTAAATGCGTATACATATCTAGTTTACTAAAAAAAATAGATAATTTTTATTGCAATTTTACCAAGATGATATAAATTACAAAGAGTGCTGGGGAAGAAGTTGCTCGTTAAAAATTATTATCTATTTAACACTGTAATAATAGAAGATCAACACTAGTTAAAAACAGTGGAATAAAGGAGCATCTGCCAACAAATAGCACAGGGCACCTTTACAATAGCCTAAATTTAGTAGCCTCATAAAATAGAATGTCGGTCGACAATTTGGGTCCAATTCTAGCTTACGATAGTAACACTCAATGTACATTGAGAGCACAATACTGATTTACTTAGTCGCTCAAGGTCCATCCAATGCCGAACCAAGATGCTGAAGCACTCGTCAAATATATTTTCTCGAAGTGAGGAGTACTGAAATACCTTCACTCGGAGCAAGAGCTTGATTTTAAAACCACTATATTCCTTTATCACAATGAAGACAAGAAAGACTCGGGCCACCCCTTACCTCCCACAGTGGGACAGCATTGTGGAAGACAGTAACCGGAATTTGGAACAGTATCAGTCGATCCATACAGCAGACAATGGAATAGATTGAGACTGCAAGGTATCACTGTTCATCTTAGGATATCGATGAGGCGACAAGTGTGATGTATCGAGTGTTGCTGTTCGGGGATGAACTCCGCCTCTTGAGCGACATGTTGTTTGGACAGCCGACAAATTATCTCAGGTTGAATATCACTTTATGCCAGTGAACTTTCTTTGTGGCAACTTGGTCAGAATGTACGACTTCGCGCGGCAACACTTCTAAGTCAGCAGCGACTGGATGAAATCGTACTATGATAGGAAAGCACCTGAAAGTACTTCTAAGGACAACTAGCGTGGTTGTACAAGACGCACTTAAGGAAGTGGTAATGTTCCAAACTACAGAAAACTTTAGAAACCCCTTACACGATGGATCTTATAGATTGTTTGTCAAGGCTCTCGGTCGGGAGACCTCAAGTAGTTTCGCTTGACTTTCTATGATGGACTTGAGACTACAAGGAACGACTAGGATGGGCAGTGTTACAAGCCATGTATTACCAAGCTCTACCTAATAGGAAAACATGTGACTTGGGACCATGCATGCACTGCTGGATAAAACCTATAACGTGATCAAACTCGTACACTTGGGGAGGACCATTTACTTGTTACTACACTTCACAAGTATCATGAGAGAAACCCTACTGTGTCGCAAAGTACCTAAGCCGGTGGTCTCTATACTATGAGTGTTCAGTCGCTGCTAATGCACAAACGTTCATATATGACGAAATGGACCTCGGAACAACTGACAATCGTGTTTGGCATAGATCACATCCGTACTCTGTCCACTTGACTGAGAGGAGTGTTAAGACTATATAGTGCAGCATTTCAGCCTATAATTTGGGGCTAGAATGTATGTCGCAGACCAGCGAGGGTGGAAGACATCATAAAACCGGCAGTGGTCCACAACAAGCAGGTTGTACCTTTAATTTATTATTTAAAACTATTGGCAATAATCTGTTAAATATTTAATGCAATGTAATTTTCATAGATGACCCATATTTAATTTAAATATTGCGATAGTACATAGGATTACCAAAACCTCTTATTAATCGAGTAATTGATTGATAATATGAATTACTGAGGCATTTGCGTGCAGTTTTGCTGTGAATAATGAATGAAGCTGATTAGGCTACTTCGTTTCAATTGTAGGTCATCCGTTATAAGCGAGATTAATGACGACATGCAAATTTGTGTAAAATTAAGTTAGCAAGTGCCTTGATGCAAATTTATACAAATGTTTTGCCAGCTTCTAAATAATGGCACATTTCATTGGCTGATTCGAAATCATAAAGAATGTAATGTTTTTTGTGTTCGGAAACAATCACTTAAGTTAATGATATTAATTAAATTTTTACAATTTATTCAGTGTGCGTTATATTTTTATATCACAGATTTAAGCTGTACACTATATTCACATATTCGTTAAAAATAGGTAGCGAATGTTTCATGCATAGATGTGGCTACACATGTGTATACCACAGTAATTTATTTTGTAAAATTGTTTTAAATATAAATAACAACTCAATATAATAATAAATCTAGTCGATTTAGGAGGAAATATTAACATCACAAGGTACTCGATAATGTGTGAATTTTACTCATATACATTGCTGTTAATTGTACAGTTATTTAGAAGTAAATACAATCTCTATATATAAAAAGGAACACTCACTCACTGACTGTGACTGACTGACTGCAGCCCAAGCTACTGGACCTAGAATCGTGAAATTTTTGGCGTGGGTTTCCCTTAGATCGTAGGCGAGCACTAAGAAGCGATTTTTTTCGAAATTCAACCCTATCATCGTGATTTTAACTTTAATAGCACACACATAAGATACATATTAGCCAATTTAAAGATTTTTCGAAATTCAACAGTTAAAAGGGTGAAAAGACCTTAAATGTGTTTCCTATTAACTACTGATATCTATCGAATCCTTCTGGATGAAGAATTGGTACGCAATTCAAAATGTTGCTTACGTAAATACCCCAAAAGCTATCTAGGTTTTTTTAAATTCAACCTCTAAGCAGTTAAAAGGGGATAAATGCGTTTTTTATGAATCGTCTATATCTTTGAAACACAATTGGCTATCGTCGTGATTTTTACTTCAATTTGTTACGTATACAAATGTCTATTACAGGACTCCAAGACGTTTATAAATTCTTTAATTAAGAGGGTGAACATACGTAAATTGTATTTCCGATTATTCCTCCATATCTATCGAACCAATAGAGATATCGAAGTGCTCTTTGCTTTAGATTGATGCTTTGTAAATATCCCAAGTACCATTAAAATATATTTTCCGAATTCGGCCCTAAATAGTTAAAAAAAGGGTAAAAGGTGTTTTCGATTCACAATCGATATCCCGACTATCCGTGTGCGGATTATCCGATTCGCGGATTATCCACGTAAAATATTTCACTCTAAATAGTATTTTATTTTTTTAAAGTTACTTATAAATACACGCCCTGTTTACTCTCATAATATTCACCAACGTATTATGCCCGCAACCGTATTTTGAAAGGCTTGAAGATGATTTAAGTCTCTTACAGCAGGCGAAATAGTTATCACCGCACATGCATGGGTTAACTATATTGTGTTGCGCATCCTTGGATTAACGAGATTTTTCTTGGACAAACAGGATATCCGTGAATTTTTTATTAATAGTGATTTTAGAATATTAGCGCATATCCCCTAATAAATAAAGTGAATAATCTAGGGTATACTGTATTAATTTACTGCCTTTATTTGTAGGAATGAAATTGACCTTTTTTCTTTCTACTGAGATCTAAGAAAGGGTAAAATTGGATTATCCGCTATTTTGGATTATCCGATGCATCGGCCCCTTCTATTAGCGCGGATGATCGGGAGTTGACTGTATATCGATCCCATTGATTTTTATTTGGCGACGTGATTTTTGTTTAATATTGATGCTTACTAAAATACATGACAAGTAATTTCAAAAATTTCCAAAATTCGCTACCTGAGGAGGCGAAATGGGGTGAAAAGCGGTGAAGTGTGTTTTCAATTAATCATCGATACATCTTGAACCCAGCGGCTATTGTCGCGTTTTTCACGTTCAAGAGACATCAGTCTAAATGAGATTCAAGGGTTTTTCGAAATTCAGTTTCTTAGGTGGTGTTTCAGATAAGTCTTCTATTTACATCGGAACCATCGAGATATTCAGTTAATTTTTGCTTCAGTATGATGATTAGGTTAGTGGCTGCAAAATGGTATTAAGATTTTTCCGAATTCGAACTCTCGTTACTGGACAGGAGTTATTTGTGATTTTTAATGAATAGTCGATGTTGCTTCGACTGAACGAGCTATCGTCATGATTATCACTTCACTTGAATACTTGAACAAATATTTAAAGTGTGAAATTAAGATTTTTCGAAATTCGACACTTAAAGGGGTGAAAAGGCGTATAATTTATTTTTCTGTCAGCCGATGATACTTATCTAATCAGTAGAGATATTGAGGAGGTGTTCGTGTCAGAGTGATGCTTATGTAAGTATTTAAAAAAAGTAATTCAAGTTTATTGTATAACTTAAATACTAAGAATAAACTTTGTTTGTACACTTTCAAGGCCGGCGATCCGAAAAAAAATCACGACGACCAGCGAGAAACAAATTATATTGGAGTTTAGTGTTACAGTTCTATTGAGACGTACTGTACTGTTACTTCTACGAGCCTACGAAAGTAATATTTTATGTTTAAATTTAGTTTTCATTAATAATTTCGACGTTATGTTGTGCAGTTGTTTGTAGCTCCGGCCTATTGTTCCAAAGGTTCTTGGTTCAAATTTCATTAAAGCTTTGCAGATGTGGAATTTTGATACAAAAAATTCAAGACAGATTACATTTGTACAATTAGATGAAGTCGTTCAAATGTGGTAAACATGTATTATGCAGTCCAATATCCACTAAAGTTCCTCGACAGCGTCATCCCACATATACCTCCTCACTAACTTCAAGGTTGAGACACCAAATAATTTTATAATTCTGCAAAACTTTAACCCGCCAAAACCGCCTAATGGCACTTAACTTCAAGTGAAGGTTTTGAAAAACAAGAACGTTATCCAGGGCACCATTACCAATGGTTGTAATCGGGGAAAATCAGTCTTCATACCACGTATACAGCGTATTTCAGTCGGTTACCGTCTTACATTTAGACATCTGTAATTACCCCACAACGTCAACTTTGCTGTGACTATAAATAAGGCCTTGTTGAAGTGGCTGTTAGTTGCAGGGAGAAACTTAAGACTTCTTCTCGCGTGGACAGCTATAGCTACTTATTCTGCTGCAGAGTTAACTCGACTAGCAGCTTTGTCTATCTAACACTTGATGACTGAACTATCTATCTGGTGTGCAAAGATGTCTTTCAATTAAAGCAAATATTATCTGCTGTGAGTAAGACACGCGAGCAAAGCCGCTGGCGCACTGCTAGTTCAATAAACATTGCCAGATTGATTCTAAATAACATAAACTACTAAATAAGAGAAACTGCATATAGGCAATACATAGTTTCAGTAACTTAGAACATGTGACAGATACTTTAACGAAAAATCCTACGATGATTAGTACTAATAAAATGTTTTTGTAAGTACTTATATAATTTCCAGAAATAATTATCCATTGGCAGCAGTATTCGTGCTGGTTACTTACAGTTAAAATATCAAAGCATCTTGATACAATTGTTTTTGTATTTGAAGCGCACATAAATGTTACATTCATAAATATACACACACTTAAATAACGTCACAGTTTTTCTTGCGTTGCGACAACTGAGCTCAGCAAATAACATTTAAATAATAGGCTAAATGAATTTAAAAATTATATATTATCCTTGTAATTGCTATTCTTTAACGTAAAAAAAATTTCGTTTGAAAATTTACGGAATAAAGTAAGTGCTTATGATTTATACATTTACTGTACATTTTCGTGTATGGGTTGGTAAATTTCTATATCTAGTGAAAATATTTAAATAACAGTAAATTGTTGACATTCACCTATCATGCAAAAGCTAGAGGACATGTCTTCATTTTACAGCGAGAAAATGTTATCATTAGCAAGTCTGGGACATCAATAGCGGCACAGGCCAATATGAAACAACATAACTATTGCTGATCACGTGAAACAGTAATCGTTGTCCTTTCATAAACTCTGCAGTTGAAGGAAACCTGGCACCAAGTTGACTTGTACGTAAGGCAGAGGGATGTGACTCAGGACGGGAGGGGAAGTGAAGCGCTTCTAGTCTGTCTGCGGCCTGCCAGCAACGTCGAAGAGATAACATTACCAGGCAGCAATGAGAAATGATAATAAGAGTAAAGATTTGGTAACGAACGAGGTAGACAAAGTCGGAAAACTTCAGCCCGCGAAATTTGCAAAGTTATGAAGGAGAAATTCCCGCTGGTCTCTTTGTGTGATTCCCGTCATCGCTGAGGAAGTTGGTTGGTGTGGGAGATCGGTTTACGGCCGCCCGCCCGGAAGGGAAAGAGATGGTAATAAGCTTTTAAGAATCTGCGACGAGGCATTGTTAGTTAGACTAGTAATTATCGTTCTCATCAGCGCCGAGGATTGGGATGGGCACGGCAAGGGGAGGAAGTAAAATGGAGAGTGAGTTAGCCCAGCCCCGATATCTTCATTAGACGGAATGTCTCAGGGCATCGCGTGGTTATTAGCGACAGATTGTGGCCTACACGCCCAGACACTTTGTACAGCCCTACTTATATTTATCTCGAAGTAAACATGGACAACACTATCGTCGTCCTGAAATCACTTTTTTTCCGAACCTTTCACAGAAAATGATTAGCCACATCTGCTAGAGTGGCATTTTAGTATGCTCTTCAGTAACTGTAAAATGATAATTCTTTGGCTATGCCGATATTCGCTGTTTAGAAACTTTCTATAGATAACATAACTTTTTACCAACAAAGAATGCATTGCAGTGGGAAATCATAGTTCTAAGCATAGAAGCTAGGCCTACTGTGAAAGAACGTATTACATTTGGAATACCAATTTAATTGCGTACGATTTGTAATCCACATTTCAACTGAACGCGCAGAATTATAGACATGTGCGTTTTTTACATTATTAGATAATTTTTGCTATAACCATAAATATAACGTGCATTAAACGTTTCCTTTTAAATGACGAAACCATAAAAAAATCACTCGAACCCCACGCTATGAAAACAAAATTTCATGACACGTAAGAACTCGATGAACTACGATTGCGTAAATATGACGATAAGTAATTATAGGCACTGTATACTAAGCCATTTCAAATAATATTTGTAACGATTGATGCAAGTTGCTGACATAAAGTATTTGTGAATGAGTGATGGCTAGCGCTGATATGCGAGCAAGACTTGTATGTGTGCGTACAAGGATAGCAGATATGCTCGACAGCTTGTGTTCGTCTTCTTCCAACATGGCGACAACTTCTCGGCTAGTTATTAATGTTGACGCCAGCAGCTGCCTCGCAGACATGTCACGTGACGTCACACTGCGCCAGATTAATATCGTGCACGCTGGGTGGCCGCTGGCCATCTGCGGGGAACAATGCTGCCAACCCTCCTGCAACAAAACCCTCGTCATGTACCTAACATGCAGCGCAGCCAATGTACCGAGACACTCCCCAGACAAGTAGCCTCGACGCTGAGCGAACAACATATTTTAAGGTTTGCTGAAGGAAATAGTGGATTTTTTAATGTAACTTTTACCGTTCAGTTACCGAGTAAATGTTGTATGAACTTTTGTGTAAATGCATATTTTATAACTATACGAAACCCTCCACAGCATGTCTGTCGAATAAGAAGACAGTATAAGAATATAGTGTCATGAACTTAATCATGTGAACACATATGTTTAAGCACGATGGAGAATATTGTATTCGTAACTAAAATAAACTCATGGAACTTACTTGTCCAGTATTAGTGGTTTCTGGAGTTTACATTTCCGTATTACAAGGTTGTAGATGCATAACTAAATGTAACTATTAAGAAAAAGATTGTTTATTTTTTCAAGCTGTTTGTAAGAAATATGTAATTATAAATGCATACAGGCATTGAAGCATAACATGCGAATTCTGGAGACAAAAATGTTAGCGAATATATCTTGCACGATGGTATTTTATATACACGAAGTGACAACATAGCACTGCAGTTAGACCCTTCTTGCGCTACACAGGTACTGTATCTTACTTATTTTATTACTAGGCCCTACTCTTCTGACCTGCGTAATATGAGTGCCGAATACGATACCTAGCAGTCCAAGCGAGATTCTAAATTTACTGGCCGTAACATGCATACAATAATGTCAGGACATTGGGCGCAAGAGAGGACTATATCCGTGTAGTGTGGCCATATTGTGCAAGTAGTGAATATTTGCCTTACTTCACTCTGATACTGTTCTTGAAACTTTATGCCTTATGTTCTACACATTCATGACAACAAAGTTTCATTACTGAATCAAATGTTTAAAAAAATGTTCTGTAGTGCAAGCCAGCAACAATTTTAAATAATTAAAACGTCCATTAATAACTTGTGACACAATGATGACCGTGAAGGACCAATGAAAACAGGTAAAGCAAATAAGAGGCAGTTCGAGATAAGTTGAGTACTTAGCATTGAAAAATAATCGCTGACTTTTGCTAGGCCTATATTTATTTCAAAATTACTAACATTTACCTTAGTCTTCACGTGGTTAGCAGCGAGTTGTTGAATGTAGTCGCGTATAAATTAATTTTTAAATTCACATACACTGAAAACATTTCATATGAAACAAACCTTCGTGTGCATACACACTATAATGTTATCTTAGTACATGAGTTTACTTACAACAGGGACGGCGGAAGGTATTCATGAAAGGTTTAGATGGGGGGAGGGGGTTTACAGGATTGTTGACAGAAATTTATTTCCGATTTTTTCTACAACTGTTTATTAAAACGGGGACCAGGGGACCTCCCCACGGGGGAATTTTAATTTGAGTGTAGAAATTGGTGCTACTTAAGTGGTTTCCGAGTCTAAGGTTGGAATTCACAGTCGAAGGCTTCTTTGGCAAATAAGTAGAACTTCATGAAGTAATGCGTATTCTCTAAGCAATACTTGTTTCAGCCATGAATTCACAAACGCTTACTTCACGAAGTAAAACTTAAACAAGCATTACTTATATAGGCTAAGTTGTACTTGATGACGTAACCAAATAAGTATCGCTACAATGTCAGTTCCAACATGACACAATTGAGTTTGTATTTTAATTACAGTAGTCATCTAAAGTAATTGAATATTTGGTTACATTTGATTGTCAATTCCACTTGAAAGTATTTTTCTTTTACTTTAATACAAATTCAAAATTAAATAACAATACTAAGGTCATAAACGTGTTAATATGTATTTTTTTCTATGCAGTTTGTTAACTGTGAAATAAAATATCACATTCACGACTCAACTCGATGAAAAATACGTTTTGCATGAGCACGTGCTGCGTACTTGTCGATTAGAATATTTTACTTAATTGTGTTTCAGTTGATATTCAGCGTAAGAATGTAAATTATAACGAAATTAACGTTCACATAAGCCACTTATTACTTCCGAACATTTTTTGCTTACCATCTGACAACACAACATCATATCACAAAGCTGGCTTCGAGCACATATAAAGTGATAAAGTGTACTAAAATTGTAATGCTGTGATCTTATGATTAGCTTCCTGTCAAATTCAAAACTAGGAAGCTTCCACTACGTTCTTGCTACGTACACGTTGCGCTTGGCAGAAATTTGTTTAGGTTATATGTAGCAAATGTCCATTCGTTTGCGTCATATATTATTATGCTGGTATTTACAAGTTGGACCTAACGTTGCGTCTGTTACTGAATTGAAATGAAATGGCCTTATATTATACATCCTGAACATGTTCTTGACCGCATCTCACGCTACGTTTGAAATACAGTTTATAAACGGCCTGCTGGACGTGTGTTGTCTACCAACTGATGCCATAATCTATTAAAGAACAGACTTTGAACAATTTGCGATTCTCGAGTTTGATAAGATAAAGCGAACTATCTTGTGAACTAAAATTGAATATTGTGATCACATAGTTTTCTGTCAGCTTCCAACCTGTCATGCTACCACTTGACGAAATTTATTTAGATTATAGGCGACACTAAATTTTGTTCACTTCGGCTAAAATATTATTATTCTTGTTTTTATAAGTAAGTCCTTCCAAAAACTTATGTTATTGTGCAGATATTTACTGGGTGTAATGTTCTTAGAGCTAGATAGGCCTAGGCCAATTATATGTGGATTTTAAAGGTTTTCAATCTGCAATGTTATCATTGTAATATGTAGGTAAAATGTAACGAAATGTTGAGTTCATATTGAAACGTAATTTACAAATAAAACATTCCCAGGGATATGAATACCACACTAAATTCTTTATGGTACCAAAATACGAAGAAACTGTTTCTAAAAAAGTTAAGAAATGAGGTTATGTTTTCGTAACTGTGACTGTTTAATTTTTATTTTTCAGTTTCGCTCCACGTACGTTTTATGCCTAACTTTTTGAATCCCTCTTTTCGTTAAATATGTGAAATGAAATATCAACGTGAAGGAAGGAATCCCTTACGTAACCTGTTTCTTACATACAAATCCTGTACTTAAGTCACCTAGGGAGCAGACTTGACAAAGTACTACTCATGTGCTTGGCTAAGCAATGCGAGTTGATTATGAATATTGGTTAAAAAGTAGCACATATTTTGTGACAGTAAATACATATTAAGCAGTAATTATTTGAAGCAATACTTTATGAAGCATTACTTGACACGGTCACAAGAAGCAATACTTATTTCAAGCACTACGAATTGAAAACTGTACTTAAGCACGGATATAAGTAACACTTATTTCAAGTAGCACTTATATCTCCACTATGAATTCCAGCTTAATTATCGGATATACATCTGGCAGAAATCGTAATAGGGTGGGTACAAATGTGTATACTGTCCCTCCCGCCTGTTATAGGGGTAGGATATTGTCCCCACAGCCCCTCACCACTCTCCGCGTCTTAATGACATATACGCTTCTCAATGACAATATTGCACATCCTCTACCTTTATTGCACGAAAATAAAACACCGTGTGAAATATACGTGACTATTTTAATCAGAGATATTCACGATAAATTTTTGACATGATACATTATAATTGTCTTAGTCTCAGGATGTGTTACTGATAACGTGTATTTAAAGTTTCCTAAATTTGCTTTAGTCGTATACTCGAAACGGTTTGCAACTAGGTGTAGCTACTTCATTACACATAAAACTATTTTAGTGACATTATTTATAAATTCCAGGAACGTTTTAGACAAATGTTGACATTCTGATATTGTTGAAATATCGTGTCAACATTTAAACAAGCTAAATAACGACACAGACGTTCTGTTTGCGAAATTCTTAGTAAATTCAACAGTGAATGCCATACGACCACGATATTTGAAAGTTTATGTCACGACTGCCCAGCCCTGAGTATTGCTTCAGCCTGGTTGTAGTTGGACGAAACTATTACAGCTCGTAGCTTCGTAAATATAATTACCTTGTCATCACCAGAGAGTAAACCAAGGGTGAATGAAGTTCCTAAATTAAGAGTCTACATGTTAACTCACTGATAATTATAACACACAAGACAGATATATATATATATATATATATATATATATATATATATATATATATATATATATATATATGATAGCAATTATTTAACACCTGTGTATTAAATGTGTAAATACACTACATGCAGTTTTCTGAGCAGTGGCGTACAAATTTAAAGCCTCTACTCGCAATGTAAACAAAAACACGAGGCAATGTACATGTTAACACGCAGCAGTTACAGACGAACTGACTGAACACAGAATAAAAGTGCATAGGAAAAACATATCGCATAAGCCAGTACACATAGTTCAACAAGTTGATGTATGCAAACTCTCAAATACTTTAAATCACAAAATCTTGTGTTACTGGTACCACGGACATACCTTGTCACAAACATCTACATTGCCAGCTGCGACACGGTCTCCTAGTATGAACATCTACACGTTGGCTGTTTCAATGGTCTCCTAGTCTGAACATATACATTGCCAGCTGCGGCATGGTCTCCTAGTCTGAACATCTACATTGCCAGCTGCGACACGGTCTCCTAGTATGAACATATATATTGCCAGCTGCGACATGGTCTCCTAGTATAAACATCTACACGCCGGCTGTATCAATGGTCTCCTAGTCTGAACATATACATTGCCAGTTGCGA
>PNEQ01111803.1:0-22968 GCA_003012365.1 Medauroidea extradentata
TGAAACATATTCCAAAGTCTGTGTAAATATATGTTGAAAGAGTTAAACCGTTTAGAATGCTGCGTAAGAAGGCGGCAACCAGTGAAATCGAACGTAGCTCCGTCGCTAGCGCGCCGCGAGCAGAATTCAAGCCGGTTGCGGGTGGGTAGGCAGCCCACTTGCCAGTTCTGTGTTGAATCGAAACACACTGTACATATCAAGATTTTGTTTTGATCTGCTGCAATTCCATTGGCATGTTTTTTCTGTGTGGCTTAACAGTACCAACACCGTGAAAATTACGGGATAACAACTGTGAAAATACTTTAGTGAGTTCCAAAACGACAGTAGTGCTAAATATTTAAGGTCTTTGTCCTGACCTGTATATATTTTGAAATGTACACTGTAGCCAGTCTCTGAATTGCAGAGTTTGTAAATTTTTGTCCCGAAATGTGCACATTTGCTAGGGTTATACATTATGTATGTAAGTGTGTGTACCCTTGAATTTCATAAGGCTTTCATCAACTACGATCATCTGATCAGGTGAAAAAAGTTTTTGAAACTTTTAGTTTATGTGGTCGATTATACTTCTTATTTTTTGTAACCCATAATTTTTTATTAGCATTTACACTATCTGAAAAATGCAGGAATTTTGACAGCAAAAAAAATCTTTTGAAAAGCACTATTTCAAGAAAAAAGTGGTGTGTGAAACAATACTACATTTGGACCAATACATTTGATGCCTATATTTTTTTACTTGAGACATTATAAGGCATAATGAAAAATATGCTTGAAGCTCACCAACAGATGTCTCAAACCATTGTTCTTTAATACTGTCATTAAAAAGAGTTATTTTTTGTGCAGCATATCTGTTTATTTCTTGACAAACATGATCCCAAAACTTTTTGTCAAAAAATTTTTATGATGTAGCTAATTCAGTGGGAAATTGGCCTAATTGTCTGAAAACAGTAGAACACACACCTGGTGTTCTAGAAAATGGAAATTGCAATAGTTTGTTTGGACGATTAGTCCATGTCCACTCAGTTTTTTTTTTTTTTTTTTTTTAGAGACACGTGTTTATCTTGTGGCAATTCTGTGTCACACATGCTACTTTCATTGTCTTATTCTGTTGATTCACTCTGATAGTACATATTCTCCAATAGAAGCAGACAAATTAAAGTCACTTTAATTTTTCTCTAAAACCTGTATTGGTTTTGATATTCGTTTCCGAGTACCACTAGTTGATGCCATCGTGTAACTTCACAGGACTACTCCCGCTTATTTTCCCACAAGTGCTTGTTGCAAAGTGGTGCAGAGCCCGGCAAAATGGTTCATTATGCACATTCTGTCTGTGACAGTTCCAACTACGTGTCCACGCACGTGACAGCTGCTGCGACACTATCTCTAAATGGAATTTCGAACTAAGTTCACAGTAAACAATAATATTGTAGCATTGCGTAGCATACAGTGATTGCGTTATAGCGAGCACAACAAACAATGACACGCCTGACGCATCAATGTATTGTAAAGCTGCTGCACTTCATGACGCGCTAGACGCATCAATGTACGTCAAGGGGTTAAAATAAACTCCACCATATGCTTGATCAGCTGTCATAGGCTATGTGTCCTCGCCTGTGGATGCGTAGCTAAAATAGTGCCTTCTGGTGAGTGAAATTTATGGCAATTGCTTGCTTGGAAAGTCACGTGCCATCCAAGTGTGTTGAATCTGACAAAGCCAGTGCTAATTCATCATAGAGTTGACAGTTACAGTTTAACCACATGTTTTTCATAACTGTTTCATTTAACCCAGTTTCTTCACATATGACAGTTTTGTGGTTGGTGAGGGATTTCTCTACTATAAATGTTAGCCTGTAATGTGCCCAGAAGTCAAATGTGTTTGCAGTTATAGGAATGAATGCAAGTTTTTGTATTAATGTTAACCTGCTAATATTACATAACCAGTTACTTTTTTTACTAACTAATGTTCTCTATACAGGTACGCATTGTAATCTCAGCAGATGTACCACTTGAAAACTTATTTGTGGTGGAAGCAAAACTTGAACAAGAATCAGATGAACAGAGGATGCTCATGGATGACCTCAATATTCAACCAGGATCTGTAAGTAGCTCTGCATATAGATATTATTGTCACTGTGATTATGTGTTTGTACTTAAAATGATGCGAGTTGTTAAGATAACCAATTTTGTGCACGCATTTATAAATAATTGTTGCATACGTATGTGAACTTGAGTAAATAATGTTATGTTAATTTTAAATTTTTGTCCAGTGAGTCTGGTTGTGTATGTGATTTAAAAATCCTATTTGATGTTGAAGTAATAATTCTTGTTACCTTAATGAAGTAAGTATTATAATGTTTTAAGTTTTCAGATTTTAACCAAGTATATTTTCATGAAGTAATAAATTTGTTTCCCTGAATTTCAAATATTTGTTGCACTACACACTTCATACTAAGACAACTCTAGACAATATAGAACATACAGCAGTGACATATGAGAGATTTCACTGAGGAAGTAATGTATAATGGTATCATATAGTATGTGTCCATGTGGCATGTGATCTGTTGTTGCCTGTGAGACTGGATATAGGTAGTGCTGACTACCTCAAAAATCTCGTGGTTTGAAGTAAAACTGCCTGCTTCAGGCAGTTCTGGCTGCTACTAAATATTTTTAACAAACTGGAGTGGCAAATAGAAAAAAATTATAGTATACTGAAAAATTGCAGTTTATTGAACAGTATTCTTATACTTCTGAATTATGAGGTATATATTTATGAGAGTATAAAAAACAAAATTAAGAAAATCTGTATGTTATAGCAGTTGTTGAAATAATATCACTGATTTGTTGTGGAATCAAAAAGTAAAATGTAATTTTAGATGTCAGCCCTTGAACATTGTGCTATTTTGGTTTTTGTTTCGCATGTGAGTTGTGTTGTGACTTGTAATGCCTTGTATATTGTCTGCTTCAGGCAGAATAATTTCTTTCTATTCTTGTATTTTTTTTTGTTTTTTGTTTTTGTATTTTATGTCATTACCATTTGAGCAGACAACTCTTGTACTATTAAACCATTTTTGTTCAGGCACTAAAACATTTCAACCATCTCATTCCACCATGACTTCCCAACTTACACAAAAAAAATACGGGACAGTCAAAAAACTATGATATTGCCGATTAGTGAACAGTTGGCATAACAAATCAACAAATAATTCTTTCAATTGTTTGCAACACCCTCCATATAATAATCGAACAAAATGCCCTGTCAAGCACATTAGATTTAGCCTATAAGACTGTACTATTCTCTACAATAAAATCAAAACTCTTGATTAACTCTAGTTCAATAAGTTTTCAAAGCCTCTTAAAAGTGGATTTATTATGAGCTTATATGAAAATATCTGCAATTTGATCTTCACTTGACACACAGCACAACACTACAGTCCGATCACTCACTTTCTCTTTAACAAAGTGATGTTGAATATCAACATGTTTTAGTCTCTTGTTTTCGATGCTTGATGCAACTTTGACGATAGAGGAGTTATCTTCGAAAATAGTAACAGCTTTCTCACCCTGCTGGAACACATTCAGCTCCTAAATCAGCTTCTTCAGCCAGCAAACATCAGTTACTGCCGCACTCAACTTGATGTATTATGCTTCTGTTGAAGATAAGGTCACTTAGGACTGCTTCTTGGATGATCACACTACAGTTGATTTCCCCAACTGGAACACATATCTGGATGTTGACTTCCTATCTTCGAGATCTCCAGCCAGTCTACATCCACGAATCTCTTTAACTTATTTTGTCCCTTCCTTTACACCAAGCTTCATTTAATAATTCCCTTGATATAACAAAGTATTATCATCAGTGCTGTCATCTACTCCTTACTGGCTTGATCTTGATGTCAACTCAAGAATGTTGCTGCCCAGAAAATATCAGGTCTTGTACCTGACAACCGATTAGTTACTTGCACTTCCACTGTAAGTTTTTATCACACCTCTTAGCATTTTGAAGAGTGACTTTTTCAATTGGATCAGTTGGTGTAAAGACTGGCATGCAGTCAGTAATTTCAAACGTTTGCAATATACCAGCAAGGTATGTAGTTTGATTCAGGGTGGTTTTCTCCGGTAGATAAATTATGCTTAATCTTGAATCCCAGGTATGTAGAAACCTTCCATGAATCCTTCATTTTGAAGTAAGAACTCAATTTTATTTTTACTTCTTCTATATCACTTTCTTCTGTACCATTCTTAGCAAGTCATCCACGTACACAAAATGTAGAAACCCTCGTAGTACAAACAGAAGTCACTAGTTGACAAGGCAAATCCTTCCTTCACCATAATTTCAATGAGTTTTGTGTTCCAATATTTTGGTGACCTCTTTAAGCTATACTAGGATTTATTTAAATTTAATACTACCCTAAGCAACATCTTGGGTAACTTTGGGACATTCTAAGAATATATTTTTCGCATATGTGGGAGCCCTGAGCAAAGAAATTTACCTGTAATAAATTCCAATTATTATATTTCTACATGAATGTTAATGAATATTTACTCACAGCTGAGAGACATGGAAAATAAAAATTATGTAAATGTGTCCCAAAGTCACCCCACGTGTCCAAAGTAACCCCTACTTATGATGTGTTTTCTCCTTGTACTTCCATTCCTTCAGACACTGAAAGATAGATATTTGCATCAATATTTATGTAAAGAAAATCCCCTGTTGACTGTCACATCCGTTTGATAGATGGGCATCCCAGTTTCGATTTGCCAGACCTTCAAATATTCACACTGTCAAAAGTTGGGTAACAGGTGCATGTATCTCTGAGGAATCAAAAAGTATCAGTGTTGCTGGAAACCTCTGTCAACAAGTCGGGCTTTGTACACTGTTGGATTGCTGTATAATTCTTTTTTGTCTTGAATAGCCATCGTCTACTAGGTTAATTTCTATAGGTCCTCTTCCACTTCAACCCATATTTAGGTTTCTTAAAAATGTTCTAGTTCTTGGTTTTTATAAATTTTTCTGAGTCTCTGCTGGTAATTGCTTTTGCTGTTGAACAACAAATTAAAATCACAATCATATTGTTTTGGTTTACACAAGCTGTCTCTATTTCCCACACATCTGATATCAACTAAGCCCTTTTCTCTTTTGCAGTATCGGACTCCACCTGTTCAGTGTTTACGATCTCAGATTCTTCCCTTGTTAGGACAGATGGCCTGGAAGTGTTAATGTTCAGCTGTTCTTCAGTGAGGTTAGGAAATCCTAAGAAGTCGTCTTTACCACCATCCTCAGAGTCTTCATGCAGGCTAGAAAACCCTAAGAAATCTTCTCTATAACCATTCTCTAAGCCTTCTTGCATATCTCTGTGATCACTTTCCATTTAGATTGGTGGCATAATGCTTCTTTGTAACACTAGCCCACAGTATCTGTTAGGGCTGAGGTTTACATTTCAGCTCACTATTACCTTGTTTTCATTTTGCAGGAAGACACTAAATGCTTTTGATGCTACACTGTAGCCAAAAAATATGCCTTTCTTGGATTTTACATCCCACTTCTTAAGATTTTGTTCAGCAACATGAACATACACTTAAAATCCAAACACTTTCAACAAGGTTATGTCGTAATACTTTTCTTGCCACTACTGATAAAGTTTTTTTTTTTTTCTTCAGATGTACTTCTACCTGTTCTATTTATCACATAGGCTGCTGTGTTTACAGATTCAGCCCAAAACTGTTTTTCTAAATCCCCTACAGTTATCATGGTCCTGGCTGCCTCAGCTATTGTGCACATCTCCCATCTTATTCTTCCTGACTGCACTGGCCAATAAGCCAATATGGCACACTTCTTTAATGTGCTACACCTAGTTCTGATAACTGTTCCATGTCCTTGCTCTACAGTCTGTACAAAGCATTGAGTCTTCATGGGGCTACACACGTCAGCATGTATTGTTTTCCCATTTTTTGAAGTTTTTGTGTTTCAGCTTTCAAAGGTGCTTCTTGTATGCTTGCTTAAAACACAAGTTAATATGACACATCACATCTACCAGTCACCTTCTGGCCGTACAAATGTAACACACTTCTTACCTGTTGTAAATTCTTTTGAACAATTCTTTCATGTCATGTGAAGGTCTTGTTTTTCTCCCACAAACGCAACAGCTGATTCATGTGAACTAAATTTTGTCGTATACAAGCCACCTCCTCCTTCTGCAATGCCTGCTATTTTACCTTTGCTGTTTAGGAGTTTTTAGGCGTGAATATTTGAAGCTATAGTGTAACCATTTATAAGTGCAAATCTTATTGAAAAAAGTTTAATTTCCTTAACAAACAACACATTTTGCAACACAACATTATACTGGAACTTCAATTAGATGAAGAAACATTAGGCTAGGTAAGTTTAAATCCAAACCCAAATAAATTTCAGAAATTATCTATATTATCATAAGCATACAGAGTGGGCCTACAAACAGTTTCAGCAACATACCAATCCAAGTTAATTACAATCAGTCACAAACATCATAAACTGAACCAGTGGTCTGGCTACGAAATGGGGCGGGTGGAATATTCCGGGGTTAAAGACCTAACTCCACATTACTCTCGCGTAGGAAACACTACAGTTAATTTAAGCCTTAAGGGACAAAGTGAAGCCAGCAGAATAATCAAAGTTTAACCTTCCAAAACCATGAATAAAAACTAACACTAAGTTCAGATCAAGGGAAAACCAACCACACGTGAGAGCACTTACCAAGGTGAGGATTTATCATTACCGCTGGCCCACCAAACGCGAATGCCTGGCTTGCCATGATCCTGCAGGCCGCCTAGTGCTGGTGGAGTGGTGGGGGGAAGGAGGTGGTACAGCAGAGAGGGAAGGAGCATGAACCTCACAGCTGGCCTAGAGTCAAAGTGGCAGGGAATAAATGGAACGGCATGCGACACACAATTTAAGAGTCCTCAGGAGATAGTTCCAAAAATGGGATCCAGTCCAAATGTTATAAGCAAGTGCAAGGCAACCTGCACAACCTCCCATCCCCCTGTGCCGGGGTTTTTCTGTGTGTGTCCCAACGGACTCAGGGCAAGCCGTCAGTTAAATTGGGGCGGCCCGCATATGAATGGGAGTGATGCAATGCCTAGAGACGTCACTTGAACTCGGGAACCTCTTCGTGCTTCTTCGGAAGTGCTTCAGACCAGTTTTGGTGGCCCTCCCGTCCCGTTGCCTGCCTTCTCCTTATGCCCCTTTCCTCCTCTCCCTTGGTAGTGTGCGAGCCTGGTCTAGCTTTCCTCCACCAGTACTTCACTTTCGTCCTTCCTACCTGACAGTTGTCTTCTGACTCTTTGCTCTCTCGGTACATCGTCGAACGCACAAATTGGTAAGTGTTCTAGGTTATATTTTTGAAGGATTGTGTGAGCTTCCCCCTTGTCGGGCACTCAGATGTGCGGGAATTTGCTCTCTAGAGTATAGGTTGATGCTTTTATTGGTTTCATGCAGACAATGTACCGAGAAAGCGTAGTGTTCTCGGTTGCGAGCTGCGAGCTGGTAAATAAATGGGCCATGTACATGCTTAACCAATCAAATAAATGTTTGAATGTAATTGTAGCATCGTTTGATTTTTGCGAAGTACCAGACTATTTGCAATTTTATCTCTTTGTACTTAAAGTAAGTTTTGAATAATAATTAGCCTCTGAATTCGTCTTATTATGTTGTATCTTTATTTCGTTGGTCATAACCTGTTTGGGGAATAACCTACTTGTTATCATTTGTGCCCTAAGTGTGCCACACTCCCTTTTTTTACACTCTGAGAGGAGATGTGCACAAACAAGCAACTTCACTTGAATCGAAGACTCATCATCTTGTGGTAAAACACAAGGACTGAGCTCACCATGCAAAAGAGTCCGTCGAGCACATATGGTTGAGTTTTAGTCCAATCTAGTCTAGACCAACAGGGCCCTGAATTCAAAGGGGCCACCAACAGCTGCTTCAGTATGGAGTTCGCAAAGTTCAAGGTGAAAATCCCTCTGGACACTGGGACAGCCTACAAAGTTGCCTCAGCACTGCTGGCCAGATATCATAGCACAGCAGCGAGCTATGTGCCGCCACCCCATTAGGTATAAGTAACCGACAAACAAAAAACAGATTAGTCAAAAGACAAACCCCCTCCCCTCCCGCAAGGAGAATTCAACAAATCACTAGTAAACAATTCTTTAAACAAAGTCTAGAAAATGCATAGTAAATTGATTACATGGCCCATTGAAAAAATTAAAAATTCCATACATGGTTACAATATTATTAATATAAAACTACATTTCTTAAGTACAGAACTTATAAATTATCACCAATGAGTACAAAATATTCATAAAAATTCATAAATAGAACCAATAAAATTCATACAAATTTATGATCAATGCCAAAGAATAAAGATATTCATAAATATTGATGAATAATAACAATCTCATTGCACGCGTGTCTCACAATTATCTTAAAATTACCCCTACAGGACTACACACTCAGGACTACTCACTCAACTACACACTGACCACAACACACTGCACATCACAAACCACTACACAACACCAACCACGTCCAAATATGCACGAAACCACCAATCTAAAATACACAACAAACCAAATACGCAGGCCTGCACTGAAATACACTTCATTTCCATTTGGACCTATTCATCTTCAAACATAATTAGGGTGACAATACAGATACCAAAACATATCCTGACCTTATTTTAAATAAACAGGATGAAATTAAATATGAAATAATACTCCAAACCCTCAAGGTCACAATTTTACACAATTGATGGGCATACCATCAAAAGTCTCCTAAATCACCACACAGTGCTGAACCTCTGGAAATAAATAATTACACCATCACCTGGAAGAAAGAAAGTAAAATAAGCTTAAAATCATGAACAATTCACAAACTCACGACATTAAACAAAGTCCCACTTCCAGATGTCAGGGAACACTGGCAGCCCTTGTTACAAAAGGCTTGAGGTGCGCAACATGAAACTTCCTACATAAACTCTTCTGTCCAATGTGTGCTCCAACAAAACTGTATTCAGGCCCAGCAGCCATCGGAAGCGGTATTATCCAGAATATGAATTGATATATTTTCCACTCAGATAATTTTCCTTAGAAGGAAGTTTGAAATCACAACTTAAACAGATCATCAACCTTAAACGGAGAAGCCACCCTACCAGCATTAACCCTCTTAGCTAATTCCTCCTTGGCAGCTACCAGACAAACTGCTATAACTTCACACAAATCATTGCTATATGACTCTCCTATAGGTTTTGAAGGGGAGGGCACTGCCCAAATGTTCAGGATTGAGTGTATGAGATCCCAATCCATAAACAACCTGGATGGAGTCTCGCATATCACCCTATATTCATTAGTGTAAAATCAAACATTAAGGAGATCCAGATCTCATCCCATCTACATGGGATCTACAATGCAGAGTAATTAAAGGCAGCTTTTAGTTGTGATTGAAACACTCTGTAAAACTTCATGTCCCATAGGAAACATATACTACTTAAAAATCACAGACTCCTCAAGGGAAGGAGAAAAACTAACCTAGTGAAAACATCCAACACTACTAATATGTACATATTCAATTTCTTGGATCTCGCTAAGGGACCAAAATCATTGACAGTCTCCCAAGGATAAGACAAGTCATCCACATAATATAACCCCAGCTGGGCATTCTGCATCGGTTTGACCTTTTTACAATCATGACACACATTATTAATATTCCTTACATACACGTTTCAAACTCTCCCAAAAGAAATGTGCCAAGATCATCTTCTCTGTCCTTTTTATCCCGAAATGGCCTCTAAACACAGAAGAATGATAATATGATAGGACACAGTGCTTATGGCACTCTGGCGTTACCAAATTACGTGCATGTCCTTTTTATCCATTGCTCATAAGATCATCCTTAATAATAAAAAGGATATCTAACCAACGTTCCGTCTGATTCCTTATACCCTTACAAAACTCATCCTATTCCTGTGCCTCAGCCAAGCCTTGTTACAAATTAGGACCAGCAAACCTGGCCAACAACTCCTCTTGAACCACATCATCTTGGTGGAACTCTTGCAAATCAAATATACGCGACAAAGCGTTCGGAACCACATTGCCGGAGCCTGGTACAGACCGCACCTTAAAGCAGAATTTATTTAACATATACGCTCACCTCCTCAACTTGCCAAAGTCATTATGATGGCTTAGCAGCCAACTTAGGGCCTGATAGTATGTAAATAAATCAAATTCAACCGCTTTCTCCAAATAGACTGAGAACTTTGATGTTCCAAAAACACAAGCAAGTGCTTCCTTTTCATATGCACTCAGCCGTCTCTCTGACACCGACAGCAGACGACTAGCAAAAGCAAGAGGAGCAATGGCCCCATCTTGCTACTGACCCAGGGCTGCCTCTACGGCTATTGACGAGGCATCAACCTGGAGTACAAAACACATGTCAAAGTCCACCAAATGAAGCACATCAGCATGAGCCAAATGAAACTTCAACTGTTCAAAATCTCATTGCTGATCTTGATCCCAAATAAATTCATGGCCCTTTCATTTTAGCTTGTTCAAAGGAGTAGCAATGCTGACGAAATCTAGTATGAATCTGGCGTAATATCCCATCATCCACATGAACTTCATTACACCCTTAAGATTATGGGGGTGTGGAAAATTTACGACTGGTTTCACTCTGTCTGGGTCAAGCATCAATTGACCCTTTAAAACAATATAACCCAAAAATGGGACACGGGAACGAGTCCACAAGACTTTACGTAGATTCACTGTCAAACCAACAGGTTGCAAAAGTTCCTAGACACATTCTAGATGTTCAAAATGCCTGTCAAATGAATTTCTGTAGACTATTTTGTCATCTATATATATAAAAACGAACTTATGATTCAAATTGGACTAAACCTCATGTAAATCTCTCGATAATGCCTGCGTTCCAAAACTAGTTCCCATCCGTTCACAATTAAATTCATATTGCCACCAAGGGGTGCAAAACCCAGCCTACTTCCGACAAGATTCATCCAGTAAATATTGATGAAAGTTTCCGTTTAGGTCAATTATTGAAAAGACCTTTGCTTTCCC
This sequence comes from Medauroidea extradentata, assembly GCA_003012365.1. NCBI lineage: Eukaryota > Metazoa > Arthropoda > Insecta > Phasmatodea > Phasmatidae > Medauroidea > Medauroidea extradentata. The sequence continues at coordinate 11,101 of PNEQ01111803.1, forward strand.
CAGATGGTGAAATGCCTACTCGGCTGTTGGCGTGGGAAAAGGATCAAGGTGATTTTTTTTTAACAACCAATAATTTGTGACCAGACGCCATCCCTTCCCACCTGGTTTAGCTATCAAGAATGCAGGAGAGGAGTATTCAGAAACCAATGGAGATAATATGCGGCCAGCCACAGAGGCCTATAACTTAAAAGTTTTTTTGTTTTGTTTTTATTTCACGTAGTTGATTCTTACTGTAAGACTAAGTAAAATTTCTAAATATTCTGGTAAGAATGCCTTACTTGGTTACCCTGACAATGGCTAGGCCATCTGAAAGGATAATGGGAACATTGAAATCCAGGGAGATATCAGGTGTTACGTGAGGGCAAGTAACAGGGCAGTGCAAGGTGCCCATCAAGAAAAGACCCTACCTTGTGTATCTGCTGATGATGTCAGCAGGCTAACCCAACACTCCCCAAGATATCCCTAACATATTTTTTTATGTATATGTTCATGAACATTGCTGAACTATACTTTCAAGACTTAGAAATCTGTTATGATGAATTAAGAGAAAATATGTAAATTCAAATAGTTTAATGGTTGTTTGTTGTCTGTTTTGTCCAATTGTTATTGTTAGAGTTTCAAGTAATTGGTGTAATTTTTTTATTGAACTTTTAACGAGTGAAGCCATATTTTCTCATTTGATGCCAAGTGTTGAATCACTCTGCCAAATGCATCATTCATAATTTTAGTATAAAGAAAGTTAAGTTTGTTGTAAAAGGATATATAGGAAGAACTTTCTAAATGTCAAGGTAAATCATTTTTTTGTTAAAAATTACAATAATGCAGAGAGTGAATAATAATGTTTAAGAAGTAAATCTGCCACATTGCACTGATATACGGTGTGGTTACCAGTAGGAAGGAAGAAGATCCTTCTTGGCTTTTGAGAGTTGCTAGAGGATGGTCATGTTTTTCAAGTGATTGCGGTTGGGTACAGTGTTCAGCAGAGAAGGGATATTAAGTCATGAGGTAGTTCTGAAACAAACTGCACCGGACGTTAAACAATCTGTTGCGGCATCGAGCAGGGCCATGCTTATGACTGAGTTTAACTACTAACAAACAAATAATTCCAATAAATCTGATAGTGACCACGTGGGCCCACCAGCTTAGAAACTGATACTAGATGCAGTGTAAACTCAAATTTTGATGTGGGATGAGTAAATTATTTCGGCAGAAATATTTATTTATTTTTTATTATATATTACAGGCATCCTTACTATCGAACCCAGCCTTTGTTAAACATAACTAGTCTGTGCATGAAAGACTGAGCAATATGTGTGCTACCAGTGTAATATGACACCAGCCACCAACATGTTGTCAATAACCTTCCCAAAGGCCTGTAACCTCGGGGAGTGGGGGGGGGGGGCAACTATACCGGGGCACTCTTACAGGTTCATCATCAATAACTCTAAACTTATATTTCAAGACGTCACATTTGCCCAGCTTATGTTTGATTACATCAGAGAACTTGGCAATCATATCCTGCACCCTCCGATCTACATCTATGTTCATACTAACCTCGAACATACTGGCAGTAACTGATTCCTTAGCCACAGAAACAAATGGAATACTACTCTTAAGGGCAAAAGTGAAACTCAGTATTCCTTTATTTATTGAGATCTAGATATGCCCTACTATGACTTGGTATATCCAAGCACAATACAACATCTGCCACTAAATAGTCCAAAATCCACCTATAGCTCTACGAAAATTGCCCCAATTTGAGATTAAGAAAGACTGAGGATTCACACCGAACCACCATGCTATTTGCCGACATGCCAAGATGGAATTACCCTTACAAATTTTCTATAAAAAAATCTATGTCTTTGCATAAGGTAATCTAAATATCCCCTTCTGACCAACGAGTGTGAAGCGCGCATATCCAACATTGCTTTACGAGCTTTGCCATACCACCAAGAATCTTCAAAACAAGCTCTCATACCCCGTCTCAAGTCTTCTCCAGACTTGGGTGCTGGTGTTTACTCCCAGTCCTTGCTTGTTTTCTGATCTGTGAAATCAGTAATGAGTTTCCTTGCGACACCGAAAGCAACACCTTTTCTCTATGACAACTAGAGATGTGGGAATGTTCGAAACCCCAAATATTAATTGAATAGTAAACGTGTATTATTCAAATTCAAAACATTTATACCAGATTACCCATTTTCGAAGTATTCTAGCAATTTAGAATAGTGAATTTTAAACAATTTTTTTCAATAATCTGAGCAGATAAGGCTGTTTCTACTTGCAAGTATAACATAATTTAATAGATTTTACTGTTTTCGCGGATATTGAATGTTAAAGTAAATATGAGGAAAAGAGCTGGCATTCACTGATATTTTTAACATAAATATTTACGTATTCACATGTGGCATCACATTCGTGGCCATAGATATACTTGCGCAGATACTCATTTATCATTGTATACTTTGCACTCGAAGCTTAGCAGTACTTGCTAACGAAACATCTCGATATATACAAGATGGCAGCAGTGGTGTAGATCGTGGTAGATGCAGCGAAAGTTCAGCATTTACCTAGTTACTGTGCATATATCTATGAAAATGTGTAACACAGTTTGTTTAATTTTAACGCTGTTTATGTACATAAAATGTTTTTTTTTTTTTTTGGGAAGTAAATAACTTTAACTTTTGTTTAAGTAAAAAACAAAAATATTGTGGATCCTTACAGATGTCGCTAAGAGTGAGAACACGAATATAAACGGCCAAAACATGGGGAAACATCATTTTCAGATTTTGGTGTAGTCTGCAATTCCGAATTTAACGTGACCAAAGTGCGGATCCAAGGTATTCATCGGGATGAAATTATGACGGTTCATGCTGGAACTTTTATGCACTGCTAATATTGTGCCCTTGTAAACATTTTTGTAAGCAAGCAAGGCCATGAATGAAATAGTTAACATGAGTGTCCTTTGGGCAAACTTTTTTATTTCTGATACTTTCATTTGCTAATATAATTATTCAGTTAAAAATGTTCAGAATTTCTATAAAAGTGTTCTACAAATGTTTCAAAATGTGAAATACGTGGGAATTATCACTGTTATTTTACCAAAAATTACTTTGAACTGTGATCAGTCTCCATAAACATTGGCATTACATTGTTTCCTGCACACTGAGATTTAATTTTTTGTGGTATTGTAATAATTTATTACATATTAACTTAGTTTTCAAATTTCTGTAGCAAGATTCTTCTAAAAATATTGCATAAAAATGTTTTTTTTTTCCTGGTCTTTATACGTGCAGGCAAGAAGTAAACTAGGTCACGTGTGCCGTCTGTAGTAAGCACTTGTTTCCGAGAACAGTTTTGTGATTTCTCACAAACATGATACAAGAAGAAAACTGAGATGAAAAAACAGTCTTATATTGCAAGAACAGGTACAAAGCAACAAAAACTACAATACGTAATATATTTTATGAATGTTCAATGTTATAGAGTAAAAACTGCTTAATTTTGAGTTTTAATATTAACTAAGCAAAGTGGATTTCTATATCTCTTTTAAATGCAAAATTATGTACTGGCAAATTTATACCTAGTTTAAAGAATTTCTATTCGAAAAATATTCGAAAATTATTTGAAAAAAGTAATATCTGTTCAAAAACTATTCAAAACTTTAAAACCGCTATTCGCACACCCCAAATGACTACTACCTCCTTAGGACACTCATCTCTCGCATGCCCCCGCTCAAGACAATTTGTGCACCGTCGCCTCTTCTTATCAGCTTCAGCCCAACGCAAGGCACGTCTTGGTGATAACTCTCGCATGACCTTGGAAGTTGTCGTGGCCAACAGCCCGCCCAACTCCCTTTGATTACCTCCCGCACATTCCTTCCCTGAAGAGTAAGCCACGATATCCTTTGTCAGCTGCAAAATATTATCTACTTAGGCTGCCATGACCTGTAAATCCTCAAAGGAAGACAGGGATGTACTATCATACCTATGAAGCCTGGCATCTGGAGTCATATTCTCAAATAGCAAAACGATAACTCCGCTTCAGAGCGAGGAAATTTTAACGCCCGATTGTAATTAGCAACGTACTGTACAAAGGCCATTGCAGATTCATTTAAACCCTGGAAACACCTAACAAAACGAGTTTCCATACATTCCCACACTCTAGTTGAGTCAGCCGACTGCAACAGCTTTGTTTCAAAATCCATGTAGGACTGACCCACACCTATTACGCCAGCTAAAAAGTTGGCCGCAAGCCCACTTACCTTAGATAAGTGCATAAAAGAAAGTTAGTCAACTGTACGCATACCCTTAAGCCTATCAGCTGCTACCGTAAACTCAACCACTTTCTCTGGTTCAAGTACCGTTAATAATGGTTCGCTATTGAAGTTGGAAATAAAAACAGATTGCTGAGCTGATAACGGTTGATTTGGTGGAGGACAACAAACCTCGTATGTTTTCTCGCTCACGTACAAAAACATTTTTACATTAGGCACTGCTAATTGTTGAAGTTGGTAAGTGTAATTTTTTCTTCATCATTAACGTTGGAGTCCACCAAATAAGTCATTAATTCATCCTTACCCATAACCAAAAAGGGAGCGATTACGCTATTCCAAGCCATGATATGGCCATTTACCACCACACTCAATATTCTAAACAGAACAATGACCCACGAAATGAAGGTAACGTTGAGAACGACGAAAATATACTAATAAAAATTAGTGTAAAAGAAATACAGGGAAGCAACCATATTTCTTGACCCAATAAGGAAAACTGAGTAAGAAAGGAGGAGTAAGATCCAACTTGTTGTGCAATTAAATTATTGGTAGGAAAGACAGGAAATGAATTGCACGAAAATGCCACAGTTTTTTACTGGAACTTCAATTAGAAGAAGAAACATTCCAACATATGAGGAGGCTAGGTAAGCTTAATATCCAAACATGAATCAATTTCAGAAAAAACTGAGTGGGACTAAAATATATTTCAGCATCAAACCAATCCAAGTCAATTACAATCAATCACAAACATAAACCAAACGAGTGGTCTGGCTAGGAAATGGGGCAGGTGTATAGGTACCGGGTTAAAGGCCTAATAGCAAATTACTCGTGCGTGGGAAACACTACAGTTCATTAAAGCCTTTAGGGACAACATGAAGCCAGCAAAATAAAGTTCTACCTTCCAAAACTCTGAATGAAAACTAGCGTTATGTTTAGATCAAGATAAAACCAACCACACACGAGAGAGAGCTTTTACCAAGGAAGAGGTACTGTGGTGAGCCGAATAGGGGAAGGGGGCACGAACAACACAGCTGGCCTAGAGTCGATGGAGAAGAGAACGAAAGGAACGGCATGCGACACACAAATTTAAGAGTCCTCAGGAGATAGTTCCATTAACAGAATACAGTCCAAAAGTTATAAACAATTGCAGGGTAACCTGCACAATGTTCCAGGTACCTTCATATCTAATTGGTTAAAAAAAGTACTCTGCATTTGCAAATGACTGATGTGACTGTATTTTTAGGAGCATGTCAGTGTGTGTTAAATTAAGTGAAACTATTTTTAATGATGTAACATCTAGTGTTAAGGCTGTTCGAACATGAAAAATTAATAATTTTATTTTGTCACACAATCATGTTATACTGTCGTTACTGGTGACCGCAATACTCTTATTATGAAAAATGTTTAGCTTCCATATTATTTCCATAACTGCATGTCAATGACAAAATCATTTTATCTTTTTCTTTCCCTTTTTTATTGTGATTTTCTAGAAATTGTGAAATATTTGTTGTAATATTTACATAACCATCTATATAAAGCATAACCAGCTCATCATTTTATCTTGTCGTAGTATTAATGGCAAACAAAATTTACGTTTTTTAATTCCTTAGAAGCAATATTTCAGGAAAAAACTTAAATTCCAGTTTTATAAAATGTTATGAGCATCCTTGTTAATAATAATGCACATTGGTAAATCAAAGACATTAAACAAATTACTGTGCATTATTCAATTTCATGGCTAAGTGAGCATTTCTGGGGTATAGTCTACAGTTTTAGTTCATTAAAGAAAAAAAGAAAAAACTAAGGCAAATTCTTATTGCTTTAATTTAAAATGCTACAGAATACGGTAAGGCAGTTTAAATTTGTGACATCTTCGTAAATGTATAGTGTTAAAATTAGCGGACATAGAAATGCTCACTTAACTGTGAATGTTCTATAATCAACTTGATTTGTAACACCCACCTATTCCGAACTTCAGTGGGAGTTGGGACATTTGGTCCTTTCTGCATCACTTGAGTCTGTGTCACCAGAGTAATTTTCATCAGAAGACGAGTTCAAGTTCACAATTACTTTTTCAACATTGATCTCCACTATTGCATCATTCTTGAAATATTCTGCTTCAGTTTTCTTCATGCTGTCGCAATGCTTGTTCTATTGTTTCACTATAAACAAATTGAATAATTTTTCGCACATTTTCTTTTGTCTTCCAGAAATGTGGATATCTCATAACAAACTTTTACTTTAATTTCCCCCATACCAGTTTATTTGGATTTAAATGTGCGTAGTATGGTGGCAAACGAATCACTTCATGACCACATTCCTGGATTATTTGGCCCACTTTGAATGTTTTTGTGCTGTGGTGGAATTTTACCAACAGTATCAAATCTGCTTTGCACACTTGACTGGAGAACTGAATATTGTTGCTTTAACCAGTCTAGAATGTCAGATTTTACAGTTGCAGAGGTAGTCTTTTTATTTATTTTAACATTGTGGTAAATGGCATTGCCTAGAACTATGGCACTGTTTTCAGGTAATTTCGGAAGTAACTTTTGCTTCGCCCATGTGGAGAAATTGTTGTAATTGATATTGTCATGGTAGTCTCCAGACTTTTGCTTTGATTTGAAAATCAATAAAGCATTTGAAAATAAAGCCTTTTTCTCTCCCAGCATGCTCTATGATTAACAGTGGCCCCTTGCCAATAGATACTGCGACACTTACTTCAGTGCCTGACTGTCAACAAGATTTAATGCTGTGTGTTCCTTGTACATATGTTTCATCAACATACACAATATTTCTTTGATACTGACAAATTTCTCGTAAATAATACTCTCTCCACACTGAAATTTCTGCTTTTTCCACAGAAATATTTCATTTAGATTGGCACTTCTTCCACCTAAACCCCAAACTTCTCAAAAATTACACTAATACTCTCTGCTACAATTTAAAACCTTATCATCTCGTAATGCCCTGGTCAATTTCTTTATTGTTGGAATTCTTTTTCTCACAGTATAAAACTAGTGAATTTACCACCTTATAGCCGTGTGTGTGAAGTCATCAACTTTGATTCTTCTTTCCTGCTTCCTATTCTTGTGTTTCTGCTGTGTCGTCTACAACCAGCTATTTAGTTTTTTTTTTGTTCATCATAATTATTTTTGTCAGTTTCGCACTTAATGACGTAGATCCTTTTGTGGAATATTCTGTGTTACTTATTTATTTTACTTATTTTTTTTCGATTCCCAGCGGCTGATTTGTGGTGATTTATTTTCTTGTATTGTTTATTGTAACTAACTGAATTCCTTGCAGAATGGTACATGCTGACCTATGTCTGCCAGTTGCAAACAAGGTTCTTTTGGTTGTTTACTTATCTGTGTGTATTCTCTGGTTTTCTGTGACACACCATTTGCTGCAATGGCGTACGTCCAAAATACTTATTTAGTTGTAACTTTCAATGTTGGATAATAGTGTAACATTACAAATGACTACTGCTTTTCAAGACTTCGATCTCTAAATTTAACTAGTTTGTCTGTATTAAATGCTGTATATATGAGCAATGTTTCCTTTGGCAACACAGATATTCTGAAGCTCCAGTCTCTAGATACCAGGTGTTTATATCACAAATATTGCAAATCAGAGGTGATGTCAAGACAGTAAATGCTTCTTCATCTCTATTCATGTTTGAATTTTCTATTTCTTTTCTTTTCAACTTGTGTCCTTGTTTTCCCTATGCCCAATATGAAACACTGGGCTATAAAATGGCCTCTTTTTCCACATTCCAGAAATATTTTTATAGAATTACATTTTCTTGCTGCATCAAAGGCTGTCGATTCCTCTCCTTTCGACAACAGAACTCTCTCCTCTTCCATCACTATCTTAGCTGTTAAATTTCCTATGTTTCGCCCTTCTACCAAAACAGAGTCCCAGACACTAACAAAGTGGGCTCAAGTTAGGGAAAAGGACATGACGAATTTGGTTATGATTGTATGGTCTGACAGTTTTTCCTTAGCTGTTTCAAGTTACTGACAGTATCTTCAACCCTGGACAAAAATTCGACATACTTTCATCTGGCAAGAATTGTGAGTTGCAGCAAATATGCTGAAAGTTCAGATCTTTTTTCAAACACTGTCAATAGTCTTCTTCGAGATTTCTTCGCCACATTCACACATTAAAACATATGTCATTGGTCCTTCATCCAATTGTGTCTTAAACAAAAAAAGACAATCGAAAAACCAAGATTTTGCTGACTGGTGAATAATAGGCACAATACATCAACAAATCATTCTTCTAGCTCTTATCAACAGTGTTTTACAATTTTAATGTTGTTCGTTTTCTTTCACAATATTTATGCTAATTTTTACAAGTGTGTTACTTTATCTGTATTCTGTTTGGTTTCTGTGTACCCTGTTTTGGGGTGCATTCTGACTTTTTTTCACTAATGTTGAATTTTTTCATTTTGTTCACGACTTTAATTTGTTGTTGGTAATTTGGTCCAGACATTTGCATGTGCATGTATGTTTCATTTTTTAACTGAATTTTTTTTAACACTGTAAAGTAAAGTTATTCCATTCTTTACCTTAGCTGGACAGTGGAGAAATACTAAGAAATAGTTTTATATGTATTTAGTAATAATGAAGGTTGTTTCTTACATGCCTTTTTATAGAGATGGTGGAAATTTGCCTTTAGATATGCAAGTTATAGAGTTTGTTTAGTTTATATTAGCTCTTGTAAATTGCTGTGTGAAATAATACACTCTGCCACAGTTTTTAAGAGCTATTAAGGGGTTTTTGGTACTACATTTGACTTAACATGTATGTAGGCACACTAGGCACATTATGAACATTGAAATAGGGGTCATGCTACAAAACAATTTAAGTTTGGGAAGGTATGTCTGTGAAGCCATTTGAGATCTGATCTGAATTAATTCTTGTTTCATATAGGAATGTCTCAAATCATAATAGTGTTCATAATATGTGGATCATTTGAAATAAAATTTGCATGCTTCCATTGCGCCAGCATAAACATTTACAACTGTTCAACAGTAACTACAAAAACTTCCACTTCTCTCACAGAAAATACTACACAACATGACCATTGCTCCATCGATTACATAGCCTCTTAGATATAACACACAACATACTCAACACTCCTCCCCAGTGGTTATGTTGTTTCATACACACCAAATATATTATATTACATGTACATTACAGCATATATTTCATAATGAATTTAATTCAGTGAGCCAATTTTTTTCATTAACACAGTCCTAACTTTCTAACAAACATTTAAAATCCCTCTTCAGCAAGGTGGTTGATGAGGATATCAACTACTTGTTCTTTGGTATTAATATATCTAACAATTACCTCCATTTCATAAATTTTTGTTACATAAAAGATAGTTTCACATCCATGTGCTTCAGGTGTTTTTGATCACAATTACTCAGTGCCTTTATGGAGCTCATTTTATCATCAAACATCAGTATGCTGTCACACTTAACCTCTTGTTCAATCAATATCTTTCGAATCCAACAACCCTCCATAATTGCTTCACATAGGGCTACTAATTCGGCCTCAGTGGTGCTCAAGGCAACTGATGACAGTTTCTTTGAGCGCCATAGCACAGTATTTTTGAAAACTTAAAACATATATCCCGAAGTAGATTTCCTATCAATTTCTCTAGCAAACTCTGCATCTGCATACCCCACTAGTGGACAATTTTCATAATTTTTCTGTATTACAACTTGTGCATTGTTCCCTTAATGTACCTAAGTACTTATTTAAGACAAATCCATAACTGTTCACTAAGCTTTGATTGATAGTGTCCTAAATAAGATATTACTGCTGTTATGTCAGGTCTGTATCAACTGATGCATACATCAGAGCACTGATACATGATCTACTCTTATATTTAAACATCTGATCGATTTCCTCACACTCTGTAAGTTTACAATTCACCTCCATAGGTGTTTGCATGGGCATAGATTCATATATTCCAAATTTTCTTAGGACTTTTTCTAAGTAATTACTTTAATCAAGTACCACAGCATCTACCTCTTTAAATATTTATACCTTAATATTTCAAATTGTCAGAGCCCATGTCTTTAATCTTGAACTCTGAACACAAAATTCCCTTAACCCATTCAATTTGTTCTATACTTTCACTGAGAATAAGTATATCATCCACATATAACAAAACGTAAATACAGTGAACCTTCGATAACTCGGACCTCGATGTCCCAAACTTCGGATAACTTGGACAGAATTTCGAAAAACTAAATTAATTTTAATTAAATAATTTTTTGGTCAAAAATCATAAGAAAATTGTGTCTGCCTCATTAAAACCCATCACGTTTTATTTAAAAAAAAGTATTAAGCTTTAAAAGCAGTTGCTCATCGCTGCGTAGCCTTAATAATCCCACTGTAAAATATGTGGCAAGTTCCGTGTGGAGGCGCACGAGTGGAGATGCTACTCAGCAGGCAGACCTCCCTTCTTTATCTTTCATCCGTCTTCGCCGTGCGAGCCAGACACGAACGTGCGTCATAAATTAACATTTATGGCGCACATGTGTCATAAATTAACATTTCAGTATGATGCTGGTGAATTGGACGGTAACTACAGGTCACAATGGCACCTAAAGGTAAATTTATTTTGTTCTGGTATGTGCTATAAATTCAAGATTGCAAAACAATTTGTTCCAGACATTAATAAAAAAATTAAAAGCCATTGGTTTGCATTGCAATGTAGACAAGGTGGTGAGAGGATTTTACGGCCCTTTAACGACGTCTTACAAGCCGATGAGGGTGAAGTGAGGTGAAACAACAACACAACATCCATGCCAGAGCAAGGATTCGAACCCAGGGCGTATCACACTGTAAACTGGTGCCTAACCTACTACACTAGAGGCCGGCGCGATATCGAAAAAAAACAGGACTTAATAAATTATTAAAAAGGTGGAGGTGGGGGCAGAAAGGGGCTTTGGCCTCGGGCCGCACATTCTAGAGGGCCTTGCTTTTGAAAAGGTTAAGTGGTTAAAATGAATGGGCTTTTATTGAGTTTCCGTTAATGTTTAAGGTATCTGTGAAATTTATTTTAAGTGCAAAGTGTGTGTAAAGACGTCACTGATGTATGACGACGCAGCCAAGGTAAGATAGTATGGAGGGAGGCCTAGAAGTGCACATATCACTTCAACCACGGCCGTAGACTTCAACTAAAAAAAAAAGGAGGTAATGTAGACTGAGATTTACGCTGCTCCTGGCCTCGTATTCTAACAAAGAGACCCTGGAAAAAAAAAACAACTTCTAGTAGGAAACTAGCAGATGGCTGCAGACACTGTGACATGCTGATGTTGAGCAATTTTGCACGTGAACATCTCGTGAGTTGCGTGTGGTCACGTGCGGTGTTTGTATTACTGTTGAGACTGTACCGGTTGACCTTGACTACTTCCGCTCGCGCTCTACCACCCTAGCTTATCTCACACACACACGCGCACGCACAGACTGTCGTCAGCCATACGAGAGAAGGGGGGTGAGAAACTGGCTCTTCTAGCACAGATAAAAAAAGATCAGCCAGAAGTAGCACAAAAAATAAATAAAAAAGAATTT
>PNEQ01111803.1:29648-57495 GCA_003012365.1 Medauroidea extradentata
CAATACTGAAGTCGTGGACGGAGAATAGCTGCGGTTCCAGCAAACGTACATTCCCAAAAACGGATGGACTGACTGTAGATACACTAACGTTTGAGTGGTTTTGTAGCCTCTGTTTCTTTCTTTCTGAGGCTGTGACGTTTACTCGGCAGATTGATAGTGTAGAAAACGTTTTTTTTTTTCATGCCTTTCATTCAATTAAATGAGCCGTATGAAAATAACTCGAGTTTAGCCGAATGCATATGGAGTGAGAATTTGTTCACACACACGTTGAGAACAATGGACAAATTAGGGTGACATGAGCTGCAGTTAACGTAAATTATGCACCACAAAACATTGGCATCAAACTTTTTTTTTAATAATTACCCACGTCGATCTCGGAAACTTTGACACACCACTCGGAAATATTTCACGTGCCGAACCGGCTGACAGTGCGAGCGAGAGCGAGCGACGTATAGCCAAGGCACACAGTCTCATGCTCGCGCGCGTTAGTGTGTTTGGATGAGTCACGTCGGCCAGCCAGCTGTATCGGCGTGTGGTAAGATTTATTGCAGTACATCGTCAAAAGGTTTTAAAATTTCTCCGAAAACACCACAAAAATTCTGCCTTGGACTAGCGAGAGTTTAACGCAGTATAGAGTTAAGAAAATTATGTAGGTCTACCATTTTTGTATTTAAATTTTTTATATGTGTACTATATTTTTATATACTACTGTAATTCCTAATAGCGGACACTTCTCAATACTGGACATTTTTTTATGCACCAGAGGTGTCCGGTATGGAAGTTTCACTGTATTCAAATTTTTGGCTTGGAAACTCGTGAAATAGCACCATTTTGCACGTACAAATCCAATTTTTTTTACATCAGCACAAAGAATTTCCCTTTACAAGCGTAATTTATAGTAAAAAATATAACAATTTCTTGAAAGTAGTATATTCTAATTTTTGGCTTGGAAACTCCTGACATTTCACCATTTTGCACCTACAAACCTAATTTTTTTTTACATCAGCACAAAGAATTTTCATTTACAAGTGTAATTTATCGTAAAAAATATAACAATTTTTTGAAAGCAGTATATTCAAATGTTTGGCTTGGAAATTCCTGAAATAGCACCATTTTGCACCTACAAATCCAAATTTTTCCAGGGGAAAATCTCCGGACCCCCCGCTTTTGGTTTGTGAGATGCGTATGTATACTTCTTAAGGCATACCCTCCGCCCCCACTAAGATAAATGCTTAAATCCGACACTGCTCTCACTTTTCATTCCTAATTACTTAATAACCATGCTGTGTTACCACTGTTAATAATATGTGGATTGTTTGAAATAAAATTTGTGTGCTTCCATTGTGCCAGCATAAACCTTGACTACTCTTTACAACAGCGACTACAAAAACTTCTACTTCTCTCACAGAAAATACTACACAACATGACCATTGCTCCATAGATTACATACCCTCTTAGATATAACACACAACATACTTAACAAATGGTACCCACAAACTGTAATTGAGTGCTAGTGACGTGTGTATGAACAGCTTGTATAGATATAGTGAAACATCTTTATAACATAAATGTGAAGAGACCTAAATTTTTGAAGTTTTCAATTTCAAAAATGTTAAAAACCATAAAATTTATTTTTAGGCTGCTTATTCATCAAAATACAATCATTATTACCATCACCATTACTTATTTTTACCAGTGAACTTGATATCACATTATTTTATGTAAAAAAGGAAATTTTTACTGAACATTAAAGTTATTATTTAATTTCTATTCTCATTTCTAAGGGAAGTTAATCATTGTAATAATGATACCTTTGTTTAAATTGGGTTTTTATCAACAAGGTTTCATTGTAGATTATAGTGTTTTCTTTTAGTTGAATACTTTAATATTTGCTTTTCTTGTTTTTTTTTATAAGGCATAATTGAGCAGGTTTTGTATGTATACAGTCATTTTTATTTATTTGCTGATGTTGTGACACGTGTGTCGCATTAGGATTGACATCAGCCCAAATGTGACAGTTACGGATGTTGAAAATACCGTCACGGGTAAACCCAGCTTCATCCATGAACAGAATACTGCTTACAAACAGGGGGTTCAAAGTACATTGTTGTTGCATCCATTGGCAGAAATTCTCTCTAGGAGGGAAGTCTGCATTGTTGAGAGCTTGCGCGTCACTGGAGATGATATGGTTACAGTAATTGCCGATGTAAAATCCGCCATACACTCATATGACTCAGCACACGCTCTTGGATAGCAATCCTCCTTGTTGAAGTACTCAGAAGTTCGTGTACAATGTCTAACACCCTTTCCTCAACATCAGGTGTTATGGATCTGGGTCTACCTTCTCGTACATGATGTGCGGAACTCCTACTTTCTCGAAGGCGCTGATGTAACCTCGTAAATGTACCTCTGTCAGGTTGCCTGTGGCGAGGAAAAGCTTCTTCATATAATCGTGCAGCCTGAAGTGCACTACCATTAGCTTTGCCATACATGAAGTGCATGTCAGCGTACTCATTGTTAGTGTCCATGGTGCCTTTACTTTCGTAACTGATTGTATGTACGGCACAGCGCATGTAGGGAGCGAGGGGAGTAGTTGTGCATGTGTCAACAACCTGATAGGCGAACCCATACCTTGTGACACCAGCGTAATTACCTAGGAATCCAAACGTGTTTAGAGTTGGTTCCCAATTCGACTTGTTACGAGAACTCGACAATGGTTGATTTCCAGACCCATGTTTATTGGACATTTGTTGTTTCTTTTGGCCAGTACTTTCCATGTGTGAATTATTGACCATTTCTTCTGTTACATCCTGTATAATTTATATGAACATTAAATCTTTTGTTGGGAGCATCTGGATCCTGAAGCAATAAGGTAACAGGAGGCAAAAACTGTACCATAGAATAAGACCCAAGCCAACTGGGAGCCAATTTAGCAGAATAAGAATCTACTTTAGGACCAAGAAAATGTTACCTTACAAGAACATGGTCACCCACAACAAATTTATCTGGGTTTCTATCAAAACTATACTTTTCTCCAGCTCTTTTGCAAATTATCTACTACAGCCTCCTATTTTTGTTCCAACTCTTTTGGTTCCAGCATCTCCCAATCAAAGGTGTGTACCGCCTACCTATTTATTAAAGGGTGGTGCATTTATCTCCCAAGAAAGAGCTCTGATTGAAAGTACTTTGTTGAACTGTTTGGTACATTATTTAATGATAATTCTAAATAAGGAACAATTTCACCGCACTTCCTTTAGGCCTTGTTTTGAAATGTCCTTAATACAACCTTCAAATTTCTATAATAGCACACAACAATATTCGCTTGGGGGTGATAGGAGGAAGTCTAAACTAACTTTATTCCCCATGAATAGGCCATATCTTTCATTTCGTGTGACAGAAAATGAGTTGCATTTTCAGTTACAATCGACACTGATGATCCAAACATAAGAAACAACACCTGTCCCAAAATTTTACAAACCTCAGTAAACTTTGTAGTATGCAAAGGATGAAAATACACAAACTTGGTGAATCCATCTGATATTATTAACAAAAAACATTCCCTTAGCTATTATGAGGAAACTGTCCTACAATAGCCAGGTACAGTCTTTCCCAAGGAAATCTAGCAGAGTACATGGAATAAAACCCTTGCTTTTTACATTTTTATGTTTGGAAAACTGACACGGGCCACAATTCTTTACAAGCTCTTTTATTTCCTCAACCACCCCAGGCCAAGTAATAAATTCCTGAATACATGCAATAGTTTTATCTCTTCCTAAATGTGCACCAAAATAAGAATTATGTTAATAATCATAAATCATTTGCCTTAGTTGGCACAAAAACTCTTAATTTCCCTTTTCAAGTCCAGACACCTATTAATCCTTTATGTTTCGCATATGTATTATCCCCTTTTCCAATACTTTCCAAAATCTGCTTACATTCATCATATGTCTCCTGGTATTCATGAAAATTTTTAAATAGAAGACGAAACCCTCTCATCAAATTACATTCATTCTCCCTAACATCTTCCACCTCTCCCTCTTCTCTGCCTTCTCCACTCTCTATCCCAACACTTCCAATCTCTTCCTTTATTTCCTGAACTACTAAAACATATTTTCTATCATCCTCACCTACCTGATTTTCATTGTACTTACATGATAAACAGTTAGCAACTACATTTTCTGTTCCACGAATATGATGAATGTTAAATTTAAACCTAGTGATTCTTACTAACCATCTAGCCAACCTTCCTGCAGGCTTCTTAGAATTTAACAACAAACTTAATGCCGGATTATCGGTATACAATTTAAAAAGGATTCACTTCTAAATGAATCAGCCCAACAAAAAGGGATTCAGTCACAAGTTTGATACAATTGAGTTAGGGCCAGAAAAATATTCCTTAGGGATAAATACATCGTACTACAACAAAAGGACCTCAGTCAGAGCTAAACGAAGCACGTGGCTGATATGACACATTGTGTATTTTATGAATCCCTACAGAAAGGGCCTCAGTCATTGACTGTAGCCCATTATGTGTGGAAGTGCTGCAATAGATATAACAGCTAGTCATGCGTATGTTAGCGTGACTGTTTCTTAATGTTGAAATGTTATGTTTTGTGAGTTGGCATCCATTATTTGTTTGTCTTGTTTTTCCTACACTGTATGGTGTTAATACTGTACCGATTCACTAAGTTGTTGAGTATTTTTGCACGATGGACGAAGATGGAATTGACAATAAATGAATAGCAAATACACAGAATTGGAAATGGAACATCATAAATACAGCAAGACTGAAAGGAGTAGAGTACATAGAATACTTATTCAAAAATATTCCTGCTGTGGGTACAGGACCTCCTTGTAGGTAAGCAATTGCATAATCATTCAAATGGCCTTGCATATATAGATCACCAGAAATTATGTCTATGTGTAGCTATATATTAGAACATTTTGCTTATACATAGCCTAAACATATTCAGACGCCCTGACAAGCAGTGTGAATATTATGAATGAGTGAGTTCATTCCTGTTTGATTACCTCGTGTGGGAAGCCCCTTCACATATTACTGAAGTGCATATGTTCTCAAACAATTGTGGTGGGCAAAACAAAAACCAATTACTTACTAGGTTACTTTTTGCCTTGACAGACAGTGGATGGTTTATGCAAATTGAACATTACTACCCTATCAGGGGTCATTCCTTCCTTGCAAGCATTAGAGATTTCAGCATGGTCAAAAGAGCACTGATGAAACATGATAGCCTTTACAGCATTCACAAAGTCACTGAAATAATCATAGGATCAAGCACAAAGGTAAAGTTACTGTGACAGTAGTAGAATGTGCAGATATCTATGATTTTAAGAATTGGCGACACACGCATTATAAAAGGCAGTGTATCCCAGAAGAAACATCTGGAGGACACATACTACGAAATCAGAAAATTAACTTTGGAATCAGCACCCTTATGAATTTTGATTATAGTACTAATCTGAAAGGTTGCATTGTAGCCAGTGAATGTATTGACATATTTATGCAACACACATTTTGCGTGGCCCATCCAGGCAAACCAGCACCTGTTTTCCCTTCAACACAGGCGAACCCCACAGGGCAAGTCATTATGAAGACGGAAACATTATCAGATATACTTAAATTGTGCAAATATGTGCCCGATCAATACAGAGCCTTCTATGAGAACTTTTGTAATTGGCCAACGATGGTCCACCGCTTAATGATAATGTATTGTAGGTTTAACATTAACAATGTGACAGCAGTTCACGTGCACAAGTTGAAGTGTGTATATTTCAAGGAACACTTGATTATACCCTTAATGTGTTTTGGTAACAGTGTGACTGAGATGTATCATAATCATACGATTCAAACATTTGTGTATTATATTGTTATTTTGTCTTTATGCAATATATAATGCAGGTGTGTTTGTTCCGTTATGTCTCTGGTTTAATATATGTTACAATATTAACAATACAGCATTGTCCAGAAGCATTTCTTACTTTAAAGTGTTACAGTTAAAGGATATCAAACAAAAAGGGCTTCAGTCAGAGGTTTTTCATATTTTTTTTACACACAAACCTCTCTGTTTAATATGTCCTATTCTAGTGTTCTATTTGCATAGTACCAAACTGTATAGTTGGAACATAAAATTCAATTTACTTAGTAATATGTACACGTGTTATTTACTTTTTGTCGATTATCTCAAAACTATGTTCCATTGACTGAAGATCTTTTTGTTGGGACTGATTCAAATAATCTGACAACTGCTCCATCTCATAAAGACAGGTCAAATAGTACTTTTCATAAATAGTGACCAGAGCACCGACAGTTATTGTGTGTACACGACACAGAGTATCGTTCCATTATTATTTTATGAGGGAGTATGGTTGGAAAATGTTAAAACAATGATTGTCCAGTGTAGTTCCTGCTGTACATGTTGCACTAAAATTACAAATGTTTGGGATGTGTAGCCGATACTAGGGTAATTTTTCACCTAAACACATTAGATAAACAAATATATCTCTTTAGTTATTATGCTGTCAGAAAGGCAACTTTTAAAATTGTGTGTGTCTCTCAACTATAAGGAAATAAAAATTAGACTAGTGAAGTGTGTGAACTTGACCAGAAAATTTAGCATTGTAAATAAAATTTCAGTAAATTGATAGTTTATTTCCGTAATAAATACAGATAGCATTATACAATACAAATAAAAATCAAGCTAATTGCTACTAGCATACCTTCACTGTTAATTCATGAATTTATACCATTCTACATTTTTAACTTTGCTAACAGCATCAAATATGAGGAAGAGGGATAGAGCAGGTTAATCAACCATTTGACAAGGCGTGAATTCACAATCCTGGGTGAAACATTGTTCATGTATTATACCTATCCCCAAATTTTATGAACTAGACCAATCACACAATCATATGTATTGTACATGTTTGTGCAATGTTGGAACAAGTGTAATGAAATGCAAGGGGACTGTTATAAATTATTGATTACTTATACTTATTGATGTACTGTTGTATGTCTAAAGTTCAAATTGAGTTTTCGTGTATTTAAATGCAGCAAAATTTCTTTTCAGGAAAATGCTTCAGCGAATATTTTTACAGGTGCAGAAGAAATATTTGCTTTTGATAGAACCATTTCTCGATTGGCGGAAATGCAAACCCAAGAGTATTGGGAGCAGTGGGATAGAAGAAGATGATGAAATGCTATTAGTTTCACAAAATCTAGCGCTTAACCACTCTGAAGAAGGTGTGTTCTATCAGAATACATGTTTAGTGTTTACTATTAGTATTTTTTTTATTTGTGTAACATCTAACTATTCAAATTTGTAGCAATGCACCATATTTTTGGCAGTAATAAATGTTCAATAAGGAGTTTGTTACTATTATTTTTCGATCAAAAATATTTTTATTTCTGAATCAGTTATATTTTCAATGGATGAAAATGTTTTAATAGATATTTATTATTACAGTAATGTTTCTAGTGAAAAAGAATATTTTTTTGCTTTACATACTTTTAAAGTGAAATATAATTTTGTTGACAAAAATAGGTTTATTTTCATCTCACTCGGTTTTAAGTTGGAATTTGTCTAATATTCAAGATATTTTTGTGTGTAAAAGATTCATTGTGATGTGTGATCTGTTTATGGATATGTTACTAGAATTTATATCTTTAACTGTTAATTTTAAAGACCAGTAGAATGATATACAGTTGGTTTGAAAATAAAATTAAAATAAAAAATAAAACTTAGAGAAATTTTCAATTAACTCCAAAGTAAACCATATTTTCTCTTGTTTTTCTATGATTTTCACTTATTGCAGATAAATATGAACCCATAAAAATGTCATTGTTCATTTTTTATTAATAGTTTTGCTTTTGAAGATGTTTTTGAGCTACATTTGGTTTAGGCCGTGTCCAAGTTCAGGTAAGCTATTGTGTACATCTACGCTTGCATACTGCACTTAACCTCAGATCCATACTGGATGAATTCGGCAGCCTCTAATTGGTGGTTTTGTGTACATCAGAAATTAGCCAGATAAAATTTTCAAAATAATTTTTTTTTGCTGAAAAATATTTTGTTTTCACTATATATTCTAATTCTATACAAATATGTTAGTAAGTTTTTCAATTACAGTATGCATAGAAAATCAAAAAATAATTGTTGTAATAACCATCCTTAAACATATAACATAATGAAAGTTGTGTAAATATGCATCCTTGGATGTTAATGAGATTATTAGTTGTCAGAATTGATGTAATAAGAAGCTACTAAATTTGAGAATTAAGGGCATTGCCTACCTTGAAGCCCTAATGGAAACAAGAATAGGGATTTATGTGTTACTTATATGTTTATTTATTAATTTTTTTTTCAAAGAATAAAGTTACCCAAAACAGAGAGGTCAGTAATTTAATTTGAATCACCTTTTTATCAGATTCAACATAGCCTTTAATAAGAAATTAAAGGTCGTGTATTTCTGCTGCAAATTAACTTATTGTTGATAGTTTCTTTAACGTACCTCAATCTTATTTTAAGAAGGATTTGGTCTATTTTGGCATCTCCTGGCAAAAATTAAAATTAATTCCATCTATCCTAAATCAAATCAGACCAAGGTCATTGTACATCAATGACTCAATGATGCTCCTGCATGTACTTCTTCCTAGACTTTTATCCAGAATGGCAGTCTCATTCATTTTATAATTAGGTCAATTGGATTTGATGCTGGTCTGCAATTTATGATATATATTTTTTTTTAAGTCATGATTTCATGTGATTAACTTGCTAAATTTTAGTTTCTCCTTTTGAAACTTCTTGCACAATACTGTATTGTGTTCTAAATAAGGTATTTTATTTTCATAGTCATCCAAAGCGTAGGTTAAAAATTTTACCTATAACATACAAATCTTGGCAGAAAATTAGAATGTTACCAATGTAAAATAGGATATGTACGTGAATATCCCATCATGTTTTTAACATATCATCGTTGCCACGACAATATATCTTATGTGTACACACACATAAGAGCTTTTATCATACCAAATATTTTAAACCCTACACATAGATTCTTTTATATTTCTACTTTTTTTTGGGGGGGTGGGCATTGGCAATTTCATAGTGTTTGCCATACAGTATCCGTAGCAACTGCAAACTATTTATTGGTAAATTTTGCACATAGGAGATATTGCCGTGGCAACAACAATATGCAAAATAGCCTGCTTTGGTTCTTTTGAACCCTAGTTATTAGATCTCAAATTCTTTGGAGACCTTTTCATTTTATATAAGGATTTTTTGTGAAGAAGAACCTTCCGATCTTTGTTCGATCCTTCTGGTTTTTTGAAATAGTTTTCCATGCAAAATGGCATTCATTACATCCATTTGATGAATTCATGTATCCCTGTTAGCGGCAACAGCTAGCACTGTTCTAAGTCTTGGAAGTTATGCCACTGGGGCGAAAGTGTCATAGAATTCAAACTTCTCTTCCAGTTGACATCTGCAGGCAACATGGACGGCTTTAAATTCAGTTGTGTTTTGGTCTGTATGCTTCTTTCAAATTACCCACTTTGTGTCTTATAATTTTTTTTCTAGTAAAGTACTTCAATCTAAGGCCCGGTTTTTTTATAATGTCCACAGCTTTCCATTCTTCATAACTGGAAATGTCCGCTCATTGATATAACCAAGAGTGAAGGGTGGGGGAAGAGTAGAAGGAGAGGGACAGGAGGGGCTTGCTATCAGCTCGGTTTCATGTTATGTTGCATGGTAACATGTGACATGCAAACTTGACCGACTGCTTTGTATTTCACAGTAAAAGTGTTTATTTACTAAATATATAACAAATAAAAATTTCCATCTAAACTACCACTATTTGCATGGCGACGCAGTATCATATACCGTGTCTGTGAGATAATAATCTAGTTGCCGTCCTTGAGAATTTCTGAAGGGCAAGGGACGGAAATGCTGTGCGTGGGAAAGGCATGTGTTGCGCTAGTTTGTCCACAGCAGATTTTATCTCTACACCACGCACATTTACACCACACGAGCGTTGTTGAACATACACTGTCTCATCGTATGACGTTGCAGTAGCAAGTTTCACGTGTTTCCTGGGTCCAACAGTGCCAATTTTCTTGTTCAACATCATATTTCAACACATAACTCTTTAACTTGTTTTTTGCTGTACGAATATCCGACTCAGTTTGTTTCTCGACACAATAATCACACAACTTTGCTACCGGAACACCGGTCTCTTAACTTTTCTATTAGATCTAATTTTTTGCTTGATGTCAAAGTTACTCTATTTCTTTTCTGACCTGTTGCAAATGCCATTTCATTTTTTAAAATGCATAATCTTTATCGTGCACGTACATCAAATGCGTAAAAAATTCAAGTAGACACGACAGTCGTTCTTGCCCGGACACGTCAAAACACATATATTAGCAACTTAGCTGTGCTTACCATCTTACACGGCTATCTGTGCATGCGCCTGATGTCACTCACCAAAGCACAATAACCAGGTAGGTCTTGCGCTGTTGATTTTACACTTCCGTAAAAAATTCAAGTAGAGAATCATTCTTGCCCGAACACAGCACATACCCCGATGTGCAATTAAAAATAGCTCTGTCTACCATCTTACATGGCTATCCATGCACACGCCTGATGTCACTCACCGAAACACAATAACCAGGTAGGTCTTGTGCGGCATGTGACAAGTAGACCTGACTGTGGAATAATTTTTTATCGCCAGATTTAGTCAGTTAAATACAAAGTCTGCTGAATGTAGGTCCGATAAAATGAGGGTTTACTGTATACGCATAAGTGTAAAACACCTATTAATCTACCTCCATCGAATTTGAGGAATTTTTGCCCGTGGACATACCTTTTGTGGACCATCTGTTAACAAGTTCTTGCCATATTCCACCCAATGACATTGTGTGTGGAGTACTGCTGACCTGTTACGGACAATCACTTACTGGTTTAAAATGTACTGAATTTAAAAACTTTTACAAAAATCACAAGATTTATAGAGTGAAGCAGAATGACCACTTGTGTTCATTTTAACTGCTGATCTTATTACCTTCTGTAACAACAAGTTTTTTTAGTGTTGGCAGGAATTCATTCTACTTACATATTTAATTTTCAGCACGGCCTAATTCACAGAGACTAGCTAAATATTTCTCACAATGATGTCCGACAATTTTTTTTGCCATGTTGACAGAGGCAGTTTTTAACATAAATGAAATAATATAGTAAAACCCAACACATAATAATCTATTCATTTAAGTATTATCATCTGTACCATTTCAATTTTTGTCTGCTTCATATAACTATACCTTGAACACTTTTGTGAAGCGGGTGTATGTTTATTGGTGTTTTCTCTAATAGTTCACACTATCCCTTCTTAAAGTATACCTGTTTACTCTCTCTGACGTGCACACATGCATACACACACATCCGCACCCATACTTGCTTATCTTTCTACTCTCGCCAGTCAGTACAATCTGTATAAATGCGGAATTTTTTTTTTTTTCAGTGTTAGCCATGTGAAAAATTAATCTAAGCATGATTATTCATAGGCTGGATGCCACGGGCTGGGATTGTAGCGCGAGACCAATGGCCAGCATGTCGTCATTTTCCAATCAAATGCTTCTACAATGAGATATACAACACATGCAGAGTGCTGCTTACTCTATTGTGTTTCATAGTTGGTCTATTGCCTGTTTTTTTTATATTTGTGTCATTGCTCGAGTAAAAACTTGACAAACAGCATTGGCCAGCAAGATTCCAATAAGACCTACTAATTATGAAATTTTGGCAATGCCAATACTTTGAACCTTAGTGTTAAATTTTGTACCATGGTTTCATTCACTGTTACAAATTATGAATACCAATTCTTTTGTTTAACTTTTAATTTTTTTTCTCCTCTGTCAGTGGAATACCATTTTCCCAGAGTATTCTGTGGTTATTGTCCCAAACATGCTCTGCTAGTTTAGATCTTTGAACTTCACCCTCCTTTACATTATTTTTGTTTCCTTTTACGCATGTTGAAAGAGTTCTGCCAGTCTCTGATGTATACATAGCCACATTCACAGGGAGTCTGATACACACAGTTTCGAGTTTGTGACTTGTCTCACCTAGGTTTTACTTTCTTTACCACATTTTTTATGGAATGATCTGATTTGTAAGCTGTTTGGAGTCTATATTTTAGTACTCAATCATCTAATTTTTTCTGAGGACCGGTGAACATATGGGATCACCAGAGTTCTCACTGGTTTTTCTGTTATTTGTTCATTTATATCAGGAGGGGTTGGGGTGGTAATTATGTTTTATGGTATTAATGGGATAACCATTTCCCAGCTGTTCGTTTTTTAAGTGTACATGTTCATATGCTATTGCTCATTTGCGTGTGCAGGTTTTCCAAGCTTTGCTAGCTAAAGTATGGACACTGCTGGCCTTTACACTGGTAGAGTTTTTGGAGTCGAAATAAAGGTACTGACTGGTTTGTGTTGGTTTCCCATACAGTTTTGTCAAATTGTATGATTTTCTTTCATTACCAGCATGTCTGGAAATGAAATGCTGTTGTTGGTTTCTGTTTCATAACTATACTGGATAGATGACCTTGGCGAGTTGAGATGAATGAATTAGTCAAGTTTCTGGGAACCATGTTATCAAATCAAAAAAGTGTCATCAGCCTAGCGCAGGCAGGCTTCAGGTGGTGTGGTGGTTTCATTCAGTGCTCTTTGCTCAAAAGTTTTCATTAAATTATTGTGTTGGCCATGAAAGATGATAGTGAAGATCTTATAGCCATGCAATCAGTTTTATTGTAAAATTTGTCTTAGAACTGGAAACATGTTATGTTGGCACAGATTTTAATGAGTTACATGATGGTATGAATGGGTATTTCATATCTTGGTTTCAGGGTATTTATATTTTCCAGTTTGGTTTTAATGTTAAGAGTTTCTACTATAGGTACATTAGTAAATAGACTGTGTACTTCAAAAGTTGACCAGGTTTTTTGGCTTACAGAGCTGCATGAGATGATTATGGGTTGTGAAGGAATGCCTAGTTTTTACATTTTTAGGATTTCATAGGTGTGAGATGGTTAGTACTGTGTGGTGCAAATTATTTGTATCATTATTTCCAAGATGTACTTTTGGTTATTTTTCATAGTATTGTATACTTTGCATTCTATGCTTGCAGCAGGGTGTTTGTTAATCTGCACATATTTCTATGTGGTAATTAGGGCAGAGAATTTCTTTTTACAATCTGTTTTGTGTAGGATAACAGTAACTCTGCCTTTGTGAGCAGAAAGGATTACAACACCAGCATCAGCAGTAGGTGTTATGAGAGCTTTAAGTTCACCAGGTAAGATGTTCTATTTTGTTGGGCTAGGTGAGGTGATCACAGTTCACCCGCACCAAGAAAACTCAACCTGTTTGACTGTTGGAAGTTTTTGTATGGCACGTTCCACTGATGAAACTATGCCCAAAACAGGTGTCCAATGTGCAGCAATGCAGTAATTCAGCACTTTGTGTAGATCACCTCATCAGGTCCACTAAAACTGAAAATTTTTACAGAAAGTTTTGAGTAAGAAGTGCTGAATGAAACAACCACACCATATAAAGTCTAGCTGCACTATGTCAATGTTACTTTTTGGATTTGTGCAACATGGTCCTGAGAAACATGATGAATTTGCTCATTTTCTCAACTCACTAAAGCCATCAATCTAATGTACTTATGAAACAGATACCAACAACAGCATTCCATTTCTATGTGTGCTCGTAATGAAAGAAAAACAAATTATTTTCACAATGGTGTACTCATACTGGTCAATAACCTCCAGTTCAACTCCAACCACTCTGTGAACATGAAGACTGGTATTATCCGCACTTTAGCTAGTTGAGCCAGAAAAATCTGCACACTCAAACAAGCAGTAGTAGACGAACATGTACACTCATAAAATGAACTGCTGGCAAATGGTTATTCCAATGATATCATAAAACTAAATCTGAAACCAAACATTACCGATATAGATTATCAAAGAACCGAAAAACCTGTGGCAACTCTGGAACCCTATGGTCTTGGCCTCTAAATAAAACAGTTAATTGGGTATTAATTATAGACTCTGAACAGCTTTCAGATCAGATCATATCATATTCCATAAAAAGCATGGTAGCAAAACTAAAACAAAGGTCACACAAGTCGCAAACTGAACACTTTGTATCGGATTCCCAGTGAATGTGGTTGTGTAGATATCGGAGAGATTAGCAGACCCCTTTTTACATGCGTAAAACAAAACAAAACTAATGTAAAGAAGATATAGGTTTAAAAAAATCTCAACTAGCAGAACATTCCTAGGGCAATAACTACGGAATACTATGAGAAAATGTGTTCAGCATTAGTTTTGTAGAATTTGTAAACTGAATTTCTTAAAAGTTAAATTCCTTTTTTTATGCCACTGAGTATTATTGTTTGTGTTGTGTCTTCAGTGTACATAATAGTTAGTGTATTGTATTGGAGGCACGTGTGGACTGTCGGCAACCTCTGGACGGTGCTAGAGTTACACAGCTGTGTAGTAGAGACATGGTGTTTGGACAGTGTAGAGAAAATAATGGACTGAGTGAAGTGGATAAATGAGTTGCTTGTATATGAATGTATATTGTTGCACTGATAGAGTAAATTTTGCTCTAATATCATGAGTCTCATAGTTAATTGTACTTGAAAATAACACACACAATAATTGGTGACGAGGATGGGATACTGTGCCCCTTAACAAAGTAATGAGTCATTCACATCTGCATCACACAATGGCTTCTTTTTAGGCAGTATTGAAGAATTCTATGTAATGAATCCGCAAGGGTGGGAAGTGTATGTCAGGTGTCTAGGATTGTATTTGCAAGCAAATGGTATCATGGTCAAAGAGAAGAAGCATGCTGTGTTACTAAGGACCACTAACAATGGTGACTCAAATTTGCGAAATTTGGTGTAATTTTAACAGTGTTCAAATAGTACTTAGAAGTACTTAAAAAGTTCTTACTTATTAAAATTAATTTTAAGGACACTTATAAGCTCTTATTTTATCAGAGGGCCCTTAAATGTCTGTATTTTTGGTTAATTTTTTCCCCCAAATTTGTGTTTGTAGTACTTTTTTTTTTGGGTAACTTAACAGTTTTTGAATTTTTGGGTTTAAAACAGGGGATATGTATGATAAGAGAGATATTTTTTATTTTTGCTCCCAAGACAGAGAACTGATTTTATGCTTCCAAGACAGAGAACCACTTTTATGCTGCCGAGAAAGATATCCACTTTTATGCTGCCGAGAAAGAGAACCACTTGTATGCTGCAGAGAAAGAGAACCACTTTTATGCTGCCGAGAAAGAGAACCACTTCTATGCTCCAGAGACTGTGAACCATTTTTAAGCTTTCGAGATAGAGAACCATTTTTATGCTCCAGAGATAGTGAACCACTTCTATGCTCCCAAGATGGTGAACCACTTCTATGCTCCAGAGATAGTGAACCACTTCTATGCTCCAGAGATAGTGAACCACTTCTATGCTCCCAAGATGGTGAACCACTTCTATGCTCCCAAGATGGTGAACCACTTCTATGCTCCCAAGATGGTGAACCACTTCTATGCTCCCGAGATAGTGAACCACTTCTATGCTCCAGAGATAGTGAAACACTTCTATGCTCCAGAGATAGTGAGCCACTTCTATGCTCCCAAGATGGTGAACCACTTATATGCTCCCAAGATGGTGAACCACTTATATGCTCCCAAGATGGTGAACCACTTCTATGCTCCCAAGATGGTGAACCACTTCTATGCTCCCGAGAAAGTGAACCACTTCTATGCTCCAGAGATAGTGAACCACTTCTATGCTCCCAAGATGGTGAACAACTTCTATGCTCCCGAGATGGTGAACCACTTCTATGCTCCCGAGATGGTGAACCACTTCTATGCTCCCGAGATTGTGAACCACTTCTATGCTCCCGAGATTGTGAACCACTTCTATGCTGCTGAGAATGTGAACAACTTCTATGCTCCAAAAATATTTTTACTGCAAATTCAGACATGGAAGTGTAGGATGTGTATTGTATTTGAGGGTGTGACACATGTGAGTAAATATGATATTCATGCTTTTAATAAATTTTTGTTAATACATATTTTAGAATGAGCAGGTTTGTAGATGATTGCTAAATGTATTTGACCTTCACTTTTTTTGTTCAGTATGTGTGTGCTGTGCTGATAGAAATGTGAGAGTTCACCAATATTTATAGTATGCAAAAACTTATAACTTTTGATCTCGTATGTATCTACGGAAGTTTTGGTGTCTAGTACTAAATTAGTTTATTTCTTGTACCGTATAAGACTCAGACAAAACTTTGGCAACTAACACTGCACTGTGCATTAAATATTAACCAGTGCTCCCGAACAAATACTTATTTTATGTTGTTTCTATTTGGTAGGTTCACAAGAATTTTCTTCTTCAAATGCTTTTTTTTATTGCCAAAATTTTTTTCTTCGTGTTGAAAAAAGTTTTTTATGCCTTAAAAAAGTCCTAAAAAATATTTTGAAATGCCCTTAGAAATCCTTATTTTTCATTGCACCAACAGAGTACGAGCCACATTTAAGTTTTCCACAAATTTTAGCGTAATTTCATTAAAAGCAACGTTTCACGGAAATTCAGATGCCTTGGTTTATGTTTTGTTGCAAATTGAAGCGCAATTGTCGACATTTGTACATTTTCCTTTCAGATACTTCTGGCTTTGTTTAATTACAATTTTTCTGTAATACTGTCAATGTAGGTGTGCTGTTTTAATAGATGTTAATGTTTTTCATGAATATTTAAAGAGTTCAAATAACATATACCCGGAAAAACACAGATATTCACAGTTATTTCACACATTCGATGACGTAAAGAAACCCTGATTTTACATTTCATGTGTTCCTCCATGATTGTGGCGGTAGGTAAACTCGTGTAGAGATATTCGTTCGTAAACCTATTTTGCACTCTTAAGCGTATAAACTCACACACGGCTATGGTCATGCGGTACGTACCATGATCTCAATATATCTACAAGATGGTGGCAGTGCAGCGGTAGCAAAAGCAAAATTTCAAAGTTGCCTTGTCAAACAGGCTCCTCCCTGTGTTGGCCCAAGGCAGGTGAATCAGAATCTCCACTGCAGACCTGGCAGGCCAGAGAGAGATCTAAACCAAGCTGGATAAGGGACTATGTCATGTAGAATGTGAGGGGTGTAGTGTTTTTGGGGTATGGGTTAAAGGTTGGTGTGTCTTTAGTGTATTGTTATGATGGAACATGTGGACGGTTGGTAACCATGGGACTGTGCTAGAGTTAGACAGCTGTGTAGTAGAGATAAATGTTGTGTCTGGACAGTGTAGAGACAGGAATGGAGAGAACTGAAGTGGATGCATGAGGCTTGTATATTGTGGTGGTGCTCCGTCTCTCTGCCGTGTTGTGTAGTGGTGTGTGTCGTCTTCGGGTTGTATATGTTTGTGTGTCGTTCCTTGGCACACGGCAACACGTTGAACGGGTTTATGTGCGTTGAGTTATTGTTGTTACTGAATGATGTAGCTTGAAGGATGACGATACGAAAAGAAACGCAAAGAAACATACCTTTCTGTTTTACGACTATTTATTTGCAGCTTCGATCAGTGTTCCAATATAAATAGGTGTCCATTGTAAACAACCAAAATAACAAGATTAACCGGTGACGTGACAATGAGATAGTTCGCCAAAACGACTACTCTCGAGTGTCTGCCCAAGACAATAGAGACGCACGGTACTGCGGTTTACATACTTAGTACTCGTTATCTGCTTCACTCAGGAAGATGGCTATACTACACTATATGGTGCAACACCTTGGCACACGTGGAGCTACTGAGTACAAAAGAGAAAAGTAAAAAATTAAACAAGATGAAGTTAAATGAGAGCGATTTCGCCCCGAGGCTTGACTTCCCCACGCCAGCGCTCCCGTACACGTCCTCTCTCTCCCGCCATGACACTTCGACTGATAGCACATTCAGCCGGCCATCATTCCGCGACCGTTCACGAACTCAGATGTATCACGACTGACCGATGACAAACACAAACAAGAAAAACTTAGCCGGCCATCACCCGACAACCATCCACGAGCTCCGATGTATGACAACCGTTTTCAAACTAATCAACAAAATCTTAGCCGGCCATCTCCCGGTGACCGGTCACGAGCTCCGATGAATCACAACTTACTTTCCTGGGCAGACACTCGGACTTACTCGGCCAAGCGGCGGAGGGATACATCAGGATCCAACTTGCCTAAAAAGCTGGTTAATTGACGTTCATAACCTAAAAATTGTATATAACATAGAAACTGATAAATTTACAAAGCATTTTATTCCATAATACCAACTAAATATTCATTAGTTTATTAATTGGGGATGTGCAGCGTCATCAATCTGTCGCGGATCACCACCTTCACGGAGTTTTGCGCCCAACACTACCAACCACGTCGATCGAGAAACAACCTGCAGAGCCCCCGCATTCCAGCACGCCCCTGTACGTGCCTCCAAGCGAGTGAACTCTGACCTGCCTGCCAGACAAATCCATCCAAGCACAGGCTAGCTCAGAGCTTATTTGAAATTTTAAAAGCCAGCACTTTTCTGTACGTGCTTCCAAGCAAGAAAACTACGACTAGCCTGCCAGATAAATCCTATTCCAGGAGAAGCAAGCTAAGAGGCTACTTGAAATATAAAAATCTAAACAAGGCAAAACACATGTAAGAAAAGTTTACTTAGAAAAATTGCTTGAAATTAAATTAGCTTTAAAATGAGTCCAAACACCACATGAATCCGATAAAATTGACATGAAAAATAAATACTTTTCTCTTATTTTAACAGTTAAATTTTTAATTTTGAATATACTTTTAATGTAAATTTCTCTATTAGCTTCCCCAATTAATATGTTGGATCCCGCCGTATACATCCTTATACCTGGTTAAGTTGGCCTACTTAATTTGTTATAAACAACAGAGAAAAAAAATATTAATTAAGACAAAAAAAATTTAAATTACTGTATGATAAAAGGCCAAGTAAGTGCTACGTGCCAGTGCACGTCACAATATGAATGTATATTGTTGCACAATCATCATCATGAGTCTCATTGATCCTGCAAATAATAAACACAATAGTTGCAAATGTCATATTCGTTTCTTAAATTTAACTTAGTGAACTGATTAGGAACTACCAACCACATCCTACCACACTAAACCATGTGCTGCGGGGTCAAACCTACAACAACTTCACCACTGTGACATACCTGGTACATGTGAGAAATATTCTGATGATTTAATGATTAACTATGCACGATGTGACTTTGTAGAAATGTAACTGGCACCAACTTTACTGTGGAACTTATTGTCTGTGATTGGCTTATACATAAGTTCTTGCATGTGATTTACTGTTTTAAGTTTTCAGTAGTTATTTTAACCTTTTTTAATTTTTTGGAGGCAGATTTTTGAGTAGTTGCGTGATAATTTCGAAATCCCAAATTCCACTTCACATATTTTGAAACCATTATCTCAATATGGCAGAGTTGTATTCTTGAGTAAAAATTCTGAAGTGTGAAATGTGTAGTGAAATTGTGGGGCATTTCGAACTTCCGGTCGTCAATCAAGCGCAACTAAAACAAACACTTATTTATTTTATACACTTGAGTGTAAGCTGCAAAAATGTAACAAACAAGAAATGTTATTTTTCTCTCTCCTCTCTTCCATTTGCTGTTTTGAATATTTTATTTCGTGTCCAGTAAGGTATTCAATATAAAATAGTATAAAACAACATGCTAATTCTGATTGGATTTAAGAATATTTCATACATGTGGTGGTGTGCACAACAGTAAGTCTTTAATTTAATTTTTTTTAAGAATTTTTTTGGCCAGAACTGTTACGTTAAATGAAAAATTAATGGCAAGAGTAAAAGGTAGTTCCATAACTTCTTCTAAATTGGCAAATAAATGTGCAGTGTCATATTTTGTTCCCTAAATATACGTTGGCATGTACTACATTATTTTCCAGTTCTTCCAATTTCCTTATAACGGAGTATTGCATCCACTTATCTGCCATATTTGCAAGTTTTTTTTTTCCAGAGAGAAAGGAGCTTTAAAATGTCTACTATTCTAATGGACTATAGTTAGGTTTCGCATTGAATGCATTTGTAATGGTAAAGTATGTGTGTTACTGGACATTTGTAGGTTTTAATTAACCACTTAAGTTTTAGGACGAATTAAATATATGTTGTGGAATTGCTGATGTACTTCAGTCGTTGGTTTAAAAGAGTGAGGTTATTAAAACGACTGCAGGCTTCGAGCCGATGCGGAATCACATCTCACCTCCCCAAGAGGAAGTGGGATCATTATGAGATTTTTAGCAATTTCGTATTGAAATTATTTCAAGAAATGGGCCATTGATGGTACAGTAGAGCCCCGATTTAACGAACTTAGGAATAACGAAAACAGCGATTTAACAAAAGGATTTTCAGGAACCTTCAAAATATAACAAAAAAAGTATTAAATAACTAAGTGACTTTGATAAAATGGAATATTAGTTGTAATTTAAGTCCTTTAAAAACACTAACACCGACCGCAGTATATTCTTATTTCTCAGTAAAAAACCTTAAACCATCCGTCGAGAAACAAAAAAAAAATTCGTTAGAATTTGATGAAAACTTTGGCCGCAGGAATGATTTTGAGATACGCACGGGCGCGGCCGAGCGAGCGCCGCTATGTTGCATAACAAGTGCTCGCTAGATCCTCATCCTGGCGGCTAGCGAGTGAACGAGCATCTAGGTACCCAGTCTCCACAGCGTGGCAGTGGACAGCGCAAGAATCAATTCATAGATAGTGCTTCGTGTCTCCGTTAGAATGCGCTGCACGGCAGTGTGCTCTCTCTTCATTAATTCTATTACCAATAGAATGCAGTGGTGTGCAGCGTGATCACACTCGCGTCCCGTGATACAACAAGCGAGTTTATAAAAATTTACGTAATGTTATTTATGCAGACTTTTTACAAAGAATTTAGTACCGTAAAAGTAAATAATTTGTTTCTCCGATGCTAAAAAAACTCTCGAGTGCAAAGTATTTTTAGCTAGCAAACCAATGAGTTTGTTTCACGAGCGCGACTGCATACAAGCTATAATGGCAGCTGCCGCGCGTATTTAATTATTATTTTACCATTGTCTCGCAAACTTTTAATCCAGTTTTCCTTACAGTTTTATTTTTTTACAATTTTTTGTGGGAATTTCCTTATTTTTGTTGGTGGAGCGAGTGGGAGATAGACAAAAAGATTGACGGTGTTAGTCATCACGTCTCACGTGTTGATGGCGCGCGCAAGGGGGGCCTAACTCACCATGCGCACGCTCGCCGAGTGTTGCACTAAAAGTTTTTAAAGTTTTTTCACCGATTTTTTTTTCTGTTCACG
Source organism: Medauroidea extradentata (assembly GCA_003012365.1). Classification (NCBI taxonomy): domain Eukaryota; kingdom Metazoa; phylum Arthropoda; class Insecta; order Phasmatodea; family Phasmatidae; genus Medauroidea; species Medauroidea extradentata. Next base: position 51,127 of record PNEQ01111803.1, read on the forward strand.
GTTGTGGCTTACCTGTTTACGGTAAATGTATTTTGTTACTGATTTGAGCCAATATACTTTTTTAAAATTACCTTAAATTCCGACGAAACATGCCCAAGGATTAAAATTTTTTTTTGTTGGGGGGAGGGGGGTGAAGTCGGATTTAACAAAACATTGATTTAGGGTAAACATTTTTGGGTCCTATGGCATTTCGTTAAATCAGGGTTCTACTGTATTTTGTTTGATTTTTAATTATTGCTGTAGTTTTAGTGTGATTTTTTTTTGTGTGTTTGTTAAGCTTGCTGATCCATTCTGATTTGTTTTATATGTTTTAGGTTTTAAACATTATAGTAATCCCCAGAGTTATTAAACCAGCGACTTACAAAAATTCACAGTTACGAAAGAATTACGAAAAATTAAAAAATTATGAAAAAAAAAATTGCACACAAATGCTACTCGGGGCTGCCGAGACAAAAGTGCTCATCTATCTTGCGCTTTTTGTCATTGACCTCGCTGCTGAAATATTTCGGACAGTGTCAAAAATTTTTTTACGTATCTTTGATACTTACATACCTCTCTCATTCACAATTTTTGTTAACAATTGGTGTAACAAAAAGTATTGTAATGTCATAACCTCACAACACACATCCCCTAATGTCACAGATGTGAACAAACGTAATATTTTTGGTTTGTATTGACCACTGATGTAATAGTTATTGCTTCAAATTTTTTTAGCTTTCGTTCATCTGAAATTAAGACATGGTTTAGGAATGGTAACTGTGTTGTAAACACAAACACTTCATTGTGTTTTCCTTGGATGAACAGTATGTAGACATGTTGCCACTAACGAAAAAATTAAACTTTATTTATATGGAACAAATGGCTTTCAGTAAGAGTGGACATTCACTTCTGCTCTTATGTAAAGACGTGCCTTTTTACGCATTCATTTTTAAGAAAATTAAAATAAAGTTTAGTAAAAAAAAATAACAGTATGTGGGGGATTTTATTCCGCCATTTTATGCACTTCCAAACACAGTCGAGCAGCCTGCCCGAGTGACAACAAGCCTTTACGAAAAGTCACGAGGTTATCAACGGATGAGTCCATGTCCACACCAAGTGAAATGCTTGCATCTAAAAGGTTAACCAGGCTAATTTCTTTCAAGTGTTCATCCTCAAACCAGTTATTCTGTTGTGATCAGGAAAACTATTTGTCGTGGTTGAGAGAACGGAAAACTATTTGTCGTGATTGAGAGAACTAGGCTGACTACAAAAAATTACTTATTGTATGTATCTCGTTAATCTTGTATTATGTTACCCTTTTCGTTGTAAGCAGTGTTTTTTATAAACATGGCATTTTAATTTTACATCACTAAAAATACTTTTAAAATTATTGCTGTGAAAATGTTACGGTCTATAGTATCTGTTACTACAACTGTTTGACTGCTGTAAATAATAAACAACATAGATAATTGTTCCGGTGAGAAGTGTATTCATAGTTCCTAAGTCACCTAACCTATAATTCAACTTACAAAAAATTTGAGTTACGAACTGACTCCAGACTGTAACCATTTCGTAACTCGGGGGATCATTGTAATTTATTATTGCACATTGTAATGCACTTCTTCTGCAATAACATAAAAATTATTGCTACTTTTTCATTATTTAAGTTAAATATAAGAACATGCATTTGGGTGATTATGAGCATAAAAATATGATTAATTGTTTTTGATTTCATATTCCAAAAATATTGTGAATTTTAAAATTACTGTTCTTAACTTCAAACCGTACATGTGCTATGTGCTATTTACACTTTTGAAAATAGTTTTTTAATGTCCCTGCTCATAATCTTACTAAAACTTGATTTGCTATTAGGGGGCGAAATGTAGTTTAATAAATTTGTAACATTATTTTACAAGTTTGTATGTAATTTAATTACCTATAAGACTTCTTGTATTTTTGAAAGATGAAGAATACAAAACTATTAACTTTGCTATAAATTTATAGAGTAATCTGGTCAGTGCATAAATAAAGTTATGGTACTTTACATATACAGTAATACACACTAAGCACAACAATAGAGTCTGTGAAGGATTTTCGGAAGTGTTCAGCCTGGAATGGCCTGCAATATATGGTTCTACAAATCATTTTAAAAACAGGAGTATTTGTAAGGTTTCCACTTTATAGCAAAAACTGACTTTATCTTTTATATTTCATTAATTTATAGTTGAATGTATTACTTTTGTGTTAAGTTACATGCATTTTTTTCCAGGATATGAGACTTGTTGCAGTTCAAAATGGAAGACGTTGACAAACTGGCAATAAGCCTTGTGCATTTATTTGAAATGTGCTTGTTATATAACAAACCCAAAACAAATTAAGATAAAAAGTTTTCAATTTTTTTAAATTCAGTATTTTAATATATGTATATATATATATATATATATATTAATTCTTCAATTTGGACATGCTATGCATCACTAGAATATGTGCCATTTGTATCACATGTATAAAATATTCTTCAGCTTTGAATCAGTCCTACGTAAAGTATTTTAGTCTTACATCCTGTTATAAAGATTGAATTTATGAAGCTAAAATATTTTTTTGTGAAAATGTTTCAAACCTGAAGAAGTTTTACAGTGTTTTACTGTAACCTTACAATTGACGCTTCAGTCTGTTGATGCGTAACACCATCCATTTGATATGTTGTCTCTTGCAATATTTTTTCAATTGAAAGTTGTTTTAGTGGACATACAGAAAAATTATTCCTGTCACAATTCAAAATATTTCAACATATTAGCAGTGTCATGTTATGTAACTTGGTTTTTCCTAGATATTTGCAGTAAATTATGGTTTGACTAAATATTTGAATTATGTTAAATTACTGTAATCCCAATGAGTATTGATTTTGTGTGTTTGCTGACAAAAATCTTGTGAGCTGAAAGTCAGAATGGTTGGAAAGAAACATTACTGTCGGTAAAATTGTTATATAGTTTTGTTATAGCATTCTAAAGTTTAAAGTATTTGATATACTTGTTGCTAAATCAAATGTCATCTTAAAGTAAAAAGTCAAGGTTATTAGTACTATGGTCTTAAATTTTAACTGATATATGAAATGTTAAACTTTTATAATTGGTTACACTTACATGATACGGATATATACACACACATACGTGCACACATATGCATACATATTGATGGCCTAGTTCAAGACTGCAACAAGTCAAAATTCCTAGAATTGATATATTGGAGTTTAAAATTTTCTGACCGGCTATTATGCAGCATAACTTCTATCTCAAACTTTAATATAATTATGTTTTTTTGTTTTCAAAATACATAATTAACAATTGACAGATGTAAAAGCTGTTCATGCTTGGAAAGAAATAACTTATAATATGCCATATTTTGAAATGATGCAGTCTTGAACTTAACCATTGATATATACTCGCACAGTTATTAACAAGAGAGGTTGTATTCCTATAACATATCTACATGCAATTTTGGTTTCGCTCTACAGGATCATGTATGTGACTTTGATGCTATGTTCTGATGAGGTATACAATTCCTTCTAGGACCACAAGGACTTGCTATAGATCAGGCTTGCCGTTTGAACGGATTTTATCCGTTTCAACAGATATTTAAAGGTTAAAACGGACAGACGGATAATGTTAGATATTCACGGATATTTATAACATCTGTGTTTGTCAACAATTGACACAAAAATTATCTACGCACATGAATGGATTAACGAGATTCACTAATATTTTTTGTGCTTATTTTAAACCTACAAATCTTTCCCTTCATTTTTGCAGAAAAGGTCATGCTATATACAAGCAAATATACGTAAATTTGTGTTTTATTTTATGCCAAAATAAATAAAAAAAGGAAAATTTTTAAAACCCCTCATAATGGCTACACCCCATATTTTGTACCAAAAATTTTGGTGAAAACATGCGGCGATTATGTTAATAAATACGTGTAATTACATTTTATGTGCGGCGCCATGATACAAACAAACTACGTCTCGTTCGAGGCCATAATTAAACTTATGCAGATATATTAATTTTTCAACAATAAGTAGTCAGTTGAACATGTTCGCACTCATTCTACAAATTTTTCCAAATAGGAAAACGGGTGGAAAGTTTCACTGCTACTTTACCGAAACAGATTAAAAAATAGTTCAGCCTGTAAAAACATTAACAGTAAATGGTTTCCTTTATAACATCTAAATTTTTCACAATACTATAATAATTTACCGTATTTGTCGGCATATAGGACGACCCCGCATATAAGACGAGTCATGGTTTTGAATGTACAAAATCTTGTAAAAATTAAATTACTAATTTTGAATTTCCCGACAGAAAAATATTTTTTTCCTTTGTCAGAAACATTAAAAATTTCGTTTAAATATTTTCAATGCATTTATTATTGGCATATAAACATCATAGTGGACACATAAACGAATAACATTGGCTAGTACTGATCTCCGCGCACCCAAGAGCCAAGGAAACGCACGGCGGCGGCTGGCGATATCTCCGTTTGCCGGCAGTTGCGCGCGACTTGGCAACGCCGGCCTAAGGCACGCAGCGCGCTACATGACAACGCCGGGCAACAACAGCTGCTTGCAAGGTCATCACGTTCCTGTGCGCTGTTGTCTGCCAGCCTAGCACTAGATCAGGGGGGTGACACAGGATAGGGCCTACGCAGCTCTTATTTTCTGTAAACGATTGCGTGTGTACCAACATACAAAATTACAAACATCACTGCACGATATTATAATATATTAACAGAAATAATATTTTTAGGCAGTTACCATACATTACAGTGTTAATGTCGGAATCAATACGAATTAAATCTTTTGTTTTGTTGTAAAAATTGTTTAAAGAATGTTAATGTATATTAAGAGTCTTGAAAATTTTTTGTAGTGGTACACCCGAGGATCGTGTAATGATACGGGACGCCGCCATTTTCTGTTACTATTATCACTCGTGTGCATGCTCGCCGCGTGGTAGCGAATCGTCAACATTTATCGTTCCAAATGGTTTGTTTTAGTTAGACCTTTTATTTTTAAAGTTCCAGGTGCATTTTATTTTGCCTAGGACTAGGTTTTTATTGTACCAGTTATATGTGGCTTCATGACCTGTGTTTCGTTTCGCTTTAAAATGTTTTTACGACTGATGTTAACCTAATAGAGTGGTAGTGTGTTGTGTCCCACATGCTGCCAGTTGTTTGAATAATAATAACTGACTTCGACTGTACCTAATATTACATACTATTTATGAACCGTACTTTAATTAAAATATCAGATTTACTCGTATGTAACCTTAAAGTTACAGGTTATGAGTGCACACAATTTAACCATATCAAGAACCTCACCGCTTGAAATAATAAATAAATAAAATACATTATTACAAAACACTCATCTAACAACATTATAGGCTAATTAAATATTTAAAAAGTTCATCACGACTATGCATCACTGTGGATACTAACACAAAATTTCCCTAGACAGAATATGTATTTTTTCTGTTGCGTGGTTGGTAATACACAATCGTTTACGACGAGATCGGGCCGTAAATAAGGAAGGCTGATTAACCCGGCAGTGCCATCTCTTATAAACCCTTACATACTCCTTGCACTAGATGGTAGACACATGAATGTGTGGTAGGTACCTAGAGCCTCGTTTTTTCAGCCCGAGAGTCTTGTGCTTGCGAGACAAAGGATGAAAGCATGCGGACCTAGATCCTTGTTTTCTCCGCCCGAGAGTTGTAGGCTGGCGAGACAAAGTATCTCGGCACGCGCTCGCATCGATCGCCGCTTTGCTGTGAGGAAGTGTCCTTTATTATGAATGACGCACATCAAAATTTTGTACCGTAAATTTTATTAAAATAAACGGGACACTCGTTTTCATGTGTGACGAAAAATGCAATTCCTTGAAACATCATACAACTCCACAGCTTACAGCTTAGCTTTCAAACGATTTTTGGCTACCAAAAATTTTTGCACTCTCATATAAGACGAGTAGCAATTTTGGAGGGTCAAAAATATGTAAAAATTGTCGTCTTATATGTTGGCAAATACGGGACTATACATATTAATTTCACTATAAAAATTCTACAGCAAGAATCTTCTAAAAACGTCGGAAAAGTACGTAGACGTAAGTTTGAATTATTACAGGATTTTACAGGATTTTGCAACTGAACGTGGTGGCATCCCTGACATTAGAGATAAGAAACAAGTGGATTTGTAGCAAACTGACACTCCTAAGTAGGATATAAATGTCAAATAAACAGTAAATTCAAGAGATTTACAAAACACAAAAAATATGTATAGTTTTCTGAAAAAAAATTATTTATATATATATATATATATATATATATATATATATATATA
>PNEQ01111804.1:0-57446 GCA_003012365.1 Medauroidea extradentata
CAAAACTACACGTCACCGTCCACGGCTTGAAGCATATACAAACCCATTATAAAATATTTTTGTGTTTAAAATAAATTTCTAAAAGTACCAAAAAAAATTTCAAATTTTGAAATTTTTTATTTCACATAAATATTTTTGTAACGGGTTTTAAATGCTACAAGCCATAGACCAGGACATGTGGTTTTGATGTGATTTTTTTTTCATTTCATTATGTTACCTGGTTTTCAAGTTTTGTATGAAGTAAAAACACGCAAATTTTGACTTTGAAGTGCCATTACGGGAAAACTATATGAGCTAATTTTTTTCCGTTAGAAGTATGTGTACTCTCAAGTAATGTGTACAAAACTAACACTATTTCATACAAGTATAAAATTATGTTTTTTCCCCACTTGAACAACCTTAAGAGTCCTATACAGTAGGCGCTAGATCCCGCGTCTGATGCACGGAAGTAGGCAGACGATGATCTAGACTGACACGTGCGTCAACGACAGTGTCGCCGTTATGCGATTTTCAATGCTTTTGTCCTTCACTTCTTTCTATAAGACTTGAAGCGGTGACCCTACTACTTTTTTTTTAATTTATTTACAGGAAGTGCTTAGTCCAGCGCGTTCTTCGCTGTTAATGTTTTAAGTTTCCGGTTGATATTTTTTACATCAGAAAAAAATTTTTTTAGCCTTTTTGAGGTGACTCGGAACCCATTTTTCTAAGCATGAAGTCTAGAAAACAAAAATAGGTAAGCATAATTTTTTATGTGTTTTCTTTTCTTTCATAGAGATATCGAACACATGTTTAGTAGTATCTCATAAAAAAACTTTCTCCTATCACACTGCAACAATTGGCGCTTGGATGGCGTTGCAGCGTGTCACGAGTATTCTTTTTTACGCAAAACCGCTTAACTTATTCACATTATGTTTATATGCGAAAAGAACACACACTTGAATCTATACTTCCATGTTTTCAAAAATTCAGCATGCTTGTTAGAAACATGATATTCGGGCCTCTCAAAATGGCTTAAGATTACTGTATCTTCGAAAACATTACCTGAATTCGTAAAGTGCAAAGCGAGAGGCATGCGTTGGTCTTTACTTCATACTATTCCAAATTAAAATGTGGTCACATCTTTAAGTCCCGCAGAAAAAAGACGAGGAAAACCTTGCACGCCAGTTTGACGCTCTGCGAATAGAGGCGATATGCTTCTCGTCAAAAGTGGGACACTGGCTCTTATCGCGACGCTATTCCCACCCATCAAAGGTGGAAATTCGACACCAGCGAAGACTCCTCTTAACTGTAAGGGGAACAGACACTGCTGGAGTGAAACGTGGTGCGTTCAAAAATCTCTGCTCTTGGCACAAGGCATAAAGCTCGCGCCACGAACACTTTCCATCATTGTTGCTTCGGGGCCTCCAGGGCCATCGATTTTATACCCCCGACCCCTACGGCAACACTCTCCCCCCCCCCCCCTTCTGCCGTCTGTACGTGTTTACGAGGCGCACCACCTGACGGTGAAAAAAAACGTCTCGAAACATCCACAAGACAAACCCTCGAACCAAGGGCGGATGTCTCGGAATCAATATTTCCTCCACTTTGTTGCAAGGTTGGCTGTTGGCCTACGTTCCTTACGCCGACGAGTAAAGCCCTTTCTTCAATACAGCGACTCTGCGACAGCCATCTGCGATTTGCCACCGCAGTCGTATGCGAAATGTCGCCTCACGATTCTACAATACTGCGACAGCGGCGCGGCGTTTCATGTGTTAACAGTGGCCGCTGTCGGCAAGAATTAATGCTAAATGAAACAAATGAAGGCCTAAAATTTGCGCTGTAATAATTGTTTATGGAATTCATTATGGACGTGAACAGGACATCTTTCTTTTCACATTTACAGAAATAGGAAGCATTGAAAACTCATATGTATGCTTTTACAAGTGGTCAAAGAAAAGAAATTAACTTGAAGCAACTTATAATTAAAACTGGAAAATAGAAACAAATGCAGTTAATTTAAATTGCATGCTGGGTAAGAATTTTTAGGACACCGTCTATATAGCGTGACAACGATGAATAATGATAATACCAATGTAAACAAACAACAGAACGGGACACAGCCCAGGAATCGGAACAATGCCTCGATTAAAATCGTAATATTTCTTTACTAGTCAGATTTCCATCCCTTCATATTGTACAGAATTGGTAATAAAGCTGCTGGGTAATATAAGTTGTTCGGGATAAAGGTAGCACTAAATGTTTAACCTTAAAAAATAATTACAATTCAGTACAGCATAAAATTTAACGTTAACAATAGTTACCTTACATAATGTACTGTTGGCAACGAATTACTGAATGTAATTCTGTGTTATTTTCCTATACTACAACAGTACTTGAATAAATCGACACAAATGTGTTGTGTAACTAACAAACATTTTTTAAATTCAAACTAAATACAGTGGAACCTCGTTAATACAAACTCTGTTATTACAAAGTTCTCAGTAATACAAAGTGATTTTTATTCCCCTTGGAATGAGACAAGAAATAAAATAATTACTTTAATTTTGAATAAATATTTTGTTTATGCATTAAACCATGCAATATTAAGTTCTCAAGTAAAAGAAAGTCATTGTGGTGAAAATACTATTTTGTTTGTGGGGATAAACGGACTGACCAAAATTTTAGAAAAATTTTTAGGTTTTAGTGAACACATGTTAATACAAACCTCATTATTACAAACAGCCAAATTTTGGTCCCTTCAGGTTTGTATTAAAGAGGTTTGACTGTAGGTTCCTACTGTCTACACAATTTGTCTTGCACGCGCAAACATCAAGTGACGTGTACAGAGAGGTTAGACATACCCAGTCATCAGCCGTTACGCGCGGAAATATATGTATTGGCTCTTTGAGTGCTTACTCTATCCCTAAACTCCTATATCAGTGTCTTCCTATTGGCTGTTATTTTCGTTAGTTCGTCTCTCTCTGCGCATGCGTTCTACGCAGGTCTACTTCACCCCTTTTCCCCTTCCCCTGTGTAAATTAGGTTTACTTGAGATTCGTTTACGTTAGTTTAGATTAGTTTAAAAACATTAGAGAAAAGCTATGTTCTGATTCATAGGTTTTGTTAGGATATAGAAACGACAATAGCAATTACACAGAGAGAAAGGATTTGTTGAGTTAACCAAACATTTGTTTGTGTATGTGCAACCAACGATGTAGTGTTGATTCAAACAAATATTAAGTTGAACGCCAGATTTTGTTAAATTAACAATGTTGAATTATTGTTTCAACATCTGGGTTAGTTATTTAAACTAAATAAGATATTGAAATAACAAGACTGCTTTATTGATTTAGCAAAAAATGGCTGTCAACTAAATATTTGTTTAAAACAACACTACAACTTTGATTGCACATATATAAACAAACATTTGGTTGAATCAACCAATTTTTTCTCTCAGTTGCATAAAACAGTTTTATTCCGCGACTTACGCATGCTAGGAACGACGCGCGCGCATTTCAAACCAGCCAATAGAATGGTAGTCTCATCTGTTACTTTCATACTTTTTGGAGAGCTCCCACCCTTTCGTTTAACGGTCTCTAGCTTCTGAAACAGGCATGTTTGTTATTTTAATTATTTACGTTAAAATGGCATACGGGTAGTTGAATTCGAACCGGAAACAAACTGAACCGGAGTGTTCGGAGGATAAATGTTCCTTCAGTTAACATTAATTACGTCTGCATTGCTTTAAATAAAATATACCGTTAGTGTGGCGGTGTTGTAATGCCAGGCAGATGAACGAACTTCTGTGTATATTATTTATCTATCAAACTAGTTCCCGGAGCAAGCAAACCTTGTATTCGCGTCAACATTTCAAACATTTGAATATTTAACCTCCTTTTCCGGCGAGAGAGAAAAGGTTGACGGTGGAGGAAGGACGGATTGAGAGAGAGAGAGAGAGAGAGAGAGAGAGAGAGAGAGAGAGAGAGAGAGAGAGAGAGAGAGAGGAGAAAATGGGAACGAATGGAAAAACGAGTAGTTTTGATGAAATGAAACCGAAAAAAAAAACATTAATCCTGCTGTGTATATTGGATCAACGTTATTTAATATTTCGTCAGTCTTTTTGTCATTTTAAAAATTGAATGAAATAATTTGTTACAATTCTCAGATTTTTTTAACACAAAGAAATGTCATTGTGTGTTTTTAAATGTTTTAGCATATGGCCTATTATATAAAATTTCGGTGTAAATTATTTGATACGAGTAAAGCGCTTGGTTTTTGCTGTTCCTATGCTCCCGTAACTCGTAAACATTTTTCAGCTCTCATAGTTTCCCCATAGTGGCATGTCAGAGTCAGAATTGACATGTGGAAATTAAAGTCACAAGTAACGTCTAGAAAACGAACAGTGTGCCTTACAAACATAAAAACATGAATTTTTGCCACGCGAACACCGTTAAAATAAAACGCGAATTTTTCAGGTATTTTAAGAGTGAGCGATAGTCAATATTTTGAATTTTTGTATTTTGTGTCATAACTTTTTTTCTTGGTAAATTTTTAGAACTTTACACTAACTACGAATTAGACTACATATTGATAGAATTTTAGACAACTATAAATATTTATTTTTCGTTACTACTTTTGCTGATCGAATTGCTGTTAAGAAAGTAATAAGAATTTTCTAACCTCAATTCGAACGGTAACCAAAGTAACGGAAAATAAATATTTATGGTGCCTAAAATTCTATCAATGTGTATTCTGTTCCGTAGTTATGTCAAAGATCCAAAAATTTACCCAGAAGAAAAATGACACAAAATACACAAATTCAAGATGGTGACTGTCGCTCACTCTTAAGGTCGCTGTCTACCGCAATTTTTACCACCATATTTTTATTTGTACGAGATAATTTTTTTTCTTATTTAAGACACAACACGTGACTAAATTTGGCTCTTATTAAATTTTTATCTCTCATAGTTTTCGTGTAATAGCTTGTTAAAGTCTAAATTTGCAAGTTTTTGTTTTATATACTAAACTCTAAAATCAACTGCAATACCAAACGGAAAAAATTCACGGTTGATAAAGACGTCGTTGGCTACAATGTCACGTACATTAAAAATTTTTTTTGTATGTAAATAAAAATGCTAAAAATAAAATTTGAAAAAATTCAATATTTTTTTTTAAATACAAAAATATTTTATTTTGTGGTTTAACATAGCTGAATTTGTAGCCTACAACATCGTTATTCACTGTGAATTTTTTTCAGTTTGGAAAGCGAGTTTGTTTTAGTGTCGTCCTTAAAACGGAAACGTGCAAACTTTTATTTAAACATGTCATTACGAGAAAACTATGCGAGATAAAAAAAAATTCATATGAGCCAAATTTAGTTACATTTTGTGTCTAAAGCAGTAAAAAAATAGCTTGTAACTTATAATTACAAAAATAAAAACAATGTGATGAAAATTGTGGTAGCCGCGCCCTTAGTCTAAGTGTGTTCATGTGCGATAAAAACATAATTTTATATCTTTATGAAATAGTGTTCGTTTTGTAGACAATACTTGAGAGTACAGTTTCCTCTTACGAATAAAATTAAGCTTTCATAGTTTTCTCATAACGGTGCGCCAAAGTCAAAATTTGCTTGTTCTGTTGACATGCAAATAGTGAAAACCAGCTGACCTTCTTAAATAAAATAATTCACAATGATATACCATACCATGGACTCTGCAATAAAGTATTTAAAAGACCATGACGTAATATTTTGGAATTTTTAAAAAATCGTAAAACTATAGGAAAAAAGTTGGAAATTCAGTAATTTTTTAAATACAAAAATTACTCACGGGATTGTTTAAAAATGTTTTATTACGTAGCCAGTGGCACGTTATTTCACTGTGAATTATTTCCCTTGCGTAAGTCAAGTGGTTTTCACTATTTTCATGGCAGCAGAACATGCCAATTTTGACTTTGACGCACCATTACGAGAAAGCTATGTGAGTTAAAATTGTTTCGTAAGAGGAAACTACTCACAAGTATCGTCTACAAAACAACACTATTTAATATAAATATAAAAATATGATTTTATCGCACTTGAACACCCTTAGCTGTAATTCACTTAGCGGAAAACTTGAAAACCCATTCGGCTTACATTTTTTCAGGAGTTGTCGCCATGAGAAACCAACCCACTTCTCCAGGACGCATCCTGTATATCTGCCGTCTAAATACCGCGTTCCAGTGTAGAGGTGAAGCGGGCCCGACGAGGAAAGTGCAGACGGCCTGTTTCTACCTCACACACGCGAACTCTCGAGTGATCTGACATTTCCTACCCCCACCTCACCCCCTTGTAACTATCCATCCCCTATGCTGCTGAAGTGTCGGAGCTCTTCGTCCGTGTTTCTGACATTTACGTCGAATCTACACGTCGGTTTACCCGCTTCCTCGTCAACATGTGCGCTGTTGCCGTCGCGCAAGTTCGATCGTCTGCAATGTTGCCAGAGCTTTCGTTCCTCACTCTTAGATTCGGTATATTTTTTTTATTCCGTAATGCGACGCAAAAAAAAAAATTCACTGTCGTTTATTAACTGTACTGAAAACTGTTCGTAGACGTTATCACACATGCTATACCAAAGAAAACGTTTATTTTTCGCATAATCGTGCGTAAGCATCAAAATTTCGCTGTTAAGAGAACCTAATTCGTAGTAAAATACAGGGTGTCGGGTACTACGGTTTGTACTAGGTGAATCTGATACAGTAACTAAATAGGAAATATACTTGGTTTACGAGAAAATTTGTCAGGAAAAAACCCATAAACAGCAAAGTGTAAGTAAAGGGTAAGGTGATTTGTGTATAAGGACGTGAATCTGTGACCAAAACTAAGAGGATATTATTACTGACATGCTTAGGAAGACGGCAGTAACTACAAAAAAATTAAAAATGGAGTTTTTGGTATCATTGAATTAGTCTTGAAATTCTGCATCGTTTACACAAAAAGAAATGCAGTAAAATAAATTTTACGTAGGAGTAAAAGGGAGAAAACACTTACTGCCTTCGTAGTTTTCCCAAGTTTTACAGTGACAGAAGGCGGTAAGTGAATATTCCTCCTATAAAAGTCAGTAACTGCAGTGATACTGCTTTCTTAGTTTGTAATGTCATGGTGGGATTCTAGGCAATATAAACCACGCAGTAACTTTGAGTCCATTTTAATTTATTCAATAACGGCAACATACATTGTTTTAAGATGTTTTAAGTAAATAAGGAAAATTTCAAATTTTTTTTTGCGAAAATGGATTATAAGAACATGTTTGCACTATAATAGCATATTTGCGAACCTATTGGGAATCGATAAATGGATGGTATTGAGACATATATTTAACTCCTTTTTTTCCCCCAACTGTGCAGTTGGTGTAGATATTGATTTCTACCTAAGCAGGCCACAATACGTGTTGGTAATAAATTCGTCAGGTCCTTTGTCCGCTTTACCATGTCGTTTTTCTCGTAAACAATCTACCCTACATACCCGCTCACTGTTATTTGGGATCTATCTCGTAAACTAAGTGCCTGTCGGCATTTTACCAAAGAGTATTTCCGCGAGTCAACTGCTATCCAGTATTTCACCTGAACGCTAGTGAGATACTGGTTGTTCACGATCAAGTGAAGACTTTTGAAGTCCTGGGCCCCGATTAAATATCGCCACCTGCTATTTGCACCGGCGCAGTGCAGCAGTTAAACGGGTCTTCTATTGCTGTGTGTGGGGGGGTATTTAATTCCAATTCAGCACAACCAGACGCAACGCTGGTGCAAATTTTGCGTTGCACCCATAAAAAGCGATATTTAATCAGCACCCTGACATTTTCTAATATTTCGCTTCTTTTTAAGGCACTGCCCTGTATTTATTCTCACAATGAGGCAAAACAAGCCAAATGGGTTTTGACACAATGCTTCGGAAAAATTCCATACTTCGGGCACAACAAAATTTAACCTTTTGACTTAAAAGTAGTGCATAGTTTGCCAGCGAAAAAAAAAATTTTTATTGATTTTTAACTTTATTTTATAGACCTAACCCAAATTGGGAACAAAAAACGTAAACATAAATACATATTTGTGTTAAAACAATGTAGCGATTATTTGTCTATATTATGAAACTACCGGGAATTGCATGTTAAAATAGTAGAGTACGCTATATACACAATGCATAAATACGTTTATTATTATTTTGAAATGGCAGTGTTCAAAGGTGCTCAATTTACCCTAAACTATAATTGGCACCGATGAAACTTGGTATGGTGTAATAAAATAGGTTATATTAAGTAACCCTCGGGGGTTAGGTAGGTTCGCTCAGTGATGTCATCAGGTTTGCCAGAATACCTGTATCTCATGGCTTATTCAGTGCTTGAAAAATCACTCGGTTATTTTTTGAACGTTTCAAGCTAATCTTGCATCTAATAACTATGTTATAACTCTAACCACCGTTGGAATGATATATAGGTAAATAAAATTAAAAAAAACTCAGCATTATTTATATGTTTAAAAATATTCTGAATAGTATGAATTTATGGTATCAGAATCTTAATTCAGTAAATCATGGCATTTTTTTCAGCATGAAGTATTTTACTAATGTAGCCTAACTAACTCTATTTATCATGTGAGGAGTCAAATCCCAAAACCATTATTTTTTATTTTGACATGCTTATATATGAAAACTACAGGATGTAAACCATTTAATGCTAGGGAAATGTTACCGTAAGTATTGACTAAAAGCGTAGTATTATGTTCGAATTGTTTACTGCCGTTTAGAAAGTCATTGCGCATATGCAAACATTTTTTTAGAACTAGATTAGTATTGTATACTGTTAAGGGGGCGGTTCATCTTAGTTTTCAACGTTTTTTATTTTTATATTTGTACCAGATATTGTTTTCCTTATTTTAGACATAAATTGTGACTAAATCTTTCTCTTAGGAAATATTTGTATTTCTTATAGATTTTGCGTAATGAGTCGTAAACGTCAAAATTTGCACTTTACGGTTTTATGCACGCCACTAAAACCAACTGACATACCAAACCGACAAAATTCGCAGTGTATAACAATGTTGCAGGCTGTGATTTGACATACATAAAAATAAAAAAAGTACTTTTGTATTTAATAAAAATGCTGAATTTTAAAATGAAAATTTTAAAAATATCAAAAATTTTTCATAAATACAAAAAATATTTTTTTTTGTTTTTCTTTTTTTTTGTTTTTCTTTTTTTTTTTTTGTTTTTATATATGTCAAATCATAGCCTACAACATTGCTATATATTGAGGATATTTTTCAGTTTGGTGTGTCAAGTTTTAGTGGCGTACTTAAAACCGTAAAGTCCACATTTTGACGTTTACGACTCATTACGCAAAAAAAAAAAAAGAGATACAAAAATTTCCTTAAGAGGAAGATTTAATCACAAATTATATATAAAATAAGAATAGAAATAGCTGGTACAAATATAAGATAAAAAAGACGTTGAAAACTGAGGTGAACCGATTGTGGACAGCTACAAATGGCGGAAACGTGTTCGTGAAAGTATGTTGTCAGCTCTCTTGCTTCTAACGTAAACGATTTCAACAAACACGCACAAGACTTGAATGACAGTTTTTCATTTCTCTATTGCTTTTACAATTAAATATCATGTGTGTAACAAATGCAGGTTCCTGCCGAGTATAAATGTTTTGGAGTACAACAGTATTAAAATTCAGTACAAACAGGTTAGAACTCGTGAGAAACATTGGGAACTAAAGTTTTAAAATTTCTAACCGTTGTCGTACCCATATTGTTATAAAATGCTTGTTAGGTAATCATTAATTTCAGCTTCACTGCCTTGGCCATGGAGGTTAATGTAAAATTACATAGAGGTAATATATAACAGAGGGAACATGGCGTCACAAATGTGTGGCCAACATGGTCTCGAGAGTTTGGTTTCGTTTATTTGTTTTCTCGGCGTAAAAATGCAGTCGTGTTTTAAACTCATGGCGTACCTTCCAGAATACATATTTAGTCATGTAGTGTCACCAAGATCTAGGTTCAAAACCTTATAGTAAGTTTGCAGCTAATATTTACTTTTTACTAAAAACAGCTTGGTTAAGGAAACAGTAACGTGGCAAACATTGTTTACATTTGTCGTTCTGATATTTCTGCGCAATTATACTATGCGATAATATGGTAGTATGCTCTCCTTAGTTCGTATGTTCATATGGTACCAAAATAACCCAACGTAGTTGTGATTACTAAGCAATTATTATCTTGGCTCTCAGTGTTATTTCAAATTTCCCGCACATATTTCACTAAAGTCACGTGACACATGTTGAACACACAATTTCATACGCAGCTGTGTAGAAGATACTCTATCTACCCTATATTTACTCTTAAGTAAAATTACATCCGTAATCACGCCCACGGTCTTAGAATGACAGGTCTGGACACTAGCCTATCTACCAATGCTATTGATTTGATCCCGTTATGACTGAAGGCGCCACAAGCATTGAAGTGTTGTTTTAACATTGCAATATATAGCTACGTATTAGCAATGCCCCTTGCAGCTCCGACACGAGTTTGCTCCTTGTAGATCCGTCTGCGCAGTGTTAAGGGGTATTGATCCCTACCACCTTGGATTTATCTATTTCTTCTCGATAATTTCTGTTCCAGTCGATGTCTCAAAATTTTTGGCGACAAGGCATAGATACAAACTTAATCGATTTTCTGTAATTGCTGGAACCATAGTATATTCATTATTTTGCAACGAGAAACAGCTGAAAAGGAACAATTGCTTTATTTACGGGAGCGACTACAGAGGCTGCAACACTAATAGAAACAATGCCGTATGGATTCCAAAAAGTGAATGAAACAATAAACTATGCCTTGTCAGCGTGAAAAAAGTAAAACAATGCGTGTATTCCCTGATTTATAAGAAAAACTGTAAAACCGATCTAACAGGGATCAATCCCCCTTAAAACAACACCAGAGTGCCAGTGGCGCCAATCGGTCATACGAGGTCCATTATCAACTTCGTTTCCAGACCTGTTCCTGTATGACCGTGATCACGCCCATCATGGCGCCATCAAAATACAAACAGAAAAAAGTTACCAACCTTTTTGATGGAAAGTATCTACGACTTACTACAAATGTAACATATAGTCTAAGTCATTGTAGTTTACTACAAAATAATGAAGTTGGCAGAAATGTTAGGTACAACTATAAATAGCAAACACAGATCCCTACTGCAACATGCATTGTTTCCCACAACAGGGGTGTGACGTCAGAAGGTGTGCCTCTAATCGTCTATTGGAAGTTATTGCTGTTCTATTAAACGACCTAAGTACACGTCAGTTATGCATGCCGTATCATTTCGTCGTTACCTACACAAAGGTTTGTTTATGAGTCATTATAATTCTGGGGGGACGATTAAGGTCGAGTTAGATGGAAACCATAATTAGATAGCAGGTGGTTGTAATGTCCTGGCACTTGATGTGCGGTAGGTATAAGTTTGAACTGTTTCGAGGAAATGATGCTGGATTTACAGCTGCAACGTAGATAATTCCTGACGCCGGAGTTTAGTGCTCGCTGGCACATCGAACTTGGTCACATATTACGGAGGTTTTATAGTCTCTGCGGACCCGCATTAAACACACTCGCACATATGTGTGTGTACAATATGTATTTATGTATGTGTATATATATAGATTTGTGTATATATACATAGATTTGTGTATATATACATAGATTTGTGTATACATACATAGATTTGTGTATACATACATAGATTTGTGTATACATACATAGATTTGTGTATATACAGGGTGGCCAAGAATAAGTGTTACAAATTGATAGGGGTGGTAGACGTGCATGTTTGGAACATATTTGATCAAGGAACCCATGTCCGGAAATGCATCCTTATACCTGAAAATGGCGCAACAAATGAACAGGGGTAGGTAGGCAACCTGACGCGGCCGGTGTTGTCGGATGTCAATAACGACACACATGTATCTGTATTACCACTCAGGTTTATTCAGTTATGTGTACCCTTTACATGTGCTGCTGAAAATGTCCTCCGCCACACCCGATACATGAAGTGCAGCATCGTGATATGTTGCGTCGCACATAGCCGATGACAGCTGCTGTGTTTCCGATGTTCTGAAACGCGGCATGTATCCTGGCCACCAGTTCATCCTTGCGGCTGTACGTAAGATACACAACATGTTGACCACGCGATGTTTTCACTGGCATGTTGTCACCTGGTTGCCTAACTACCCCTGTTCATTTCAGTATCATTTTCAGGTATAAAGAGGTGTTTCCGGACATGGGTTCCTTGATCATATATGTTCCAGACATGCACATCTACCATCCCTATCAATTTGTAACACTTATTCTAGGCCATCCTGTATACATAGATTTGTGTATATATTTGTAGTGTTAGACAGGATGTTGCAAAATGTTATGTCAATATTCTAGGGAAACAATCCTCACGTGTAGAGAATAAAACAAAAAATGTTATATGAGCATAGTGCCAAAAACGCATCGTTTCTGCGCTACTGTTGGCAATACATGACGTATGGTTGATAGCGCGCGGGTAGGATCATGTTGCTGTGGGACATCATTACAGCAGTGCAGTACATAACATGTTACTATGCCACACACTACGCCACTAACACACAGACAGTAGGAACAACTGTGACACAGCAACATGATCCTACCAGCGCGCTATCAACCATACGTCATGTATGCCAACTGTAGCGCAGAAACGGTGCGTTTTTGGACCTATGTTCATGTAACGCTTTTTGTTCCTCTACACGTGAGGATTGTTTCCCTAGAATATTGACATGGAATTTTGCAACAACCAGTACATGTATATATTTGTATATGTATATTTGTATTTAGGCCTATATTTATACATTTGTACATAAATACATGTATATGTATGTGTGTATATACACACGCACTATGTATATGGCTTCGCTCGCGTTGATGTCCTTAAATAGGTGTCAAAGATCATTGTAAAAAATCTTAAGCACACGCGACTATGTTCGCGTATAATTTGGCCGTGGAAACGACGCCACATGTGAACCACTTGGGAAGTTAACATAGTACGCCTCGGTTCCTCACCGTCTCACTTGCGTTGACGCCTATAAATTCGACCCTCTTTATGTTCCTGGCACCTGCGGCCTCCCGATTGCGGCGTCTAATAATGGAATTATCGAGGAATAGATATCACGAAAATATTCTCCGTGTTCAAATGTCTGTGTACCTATTTTCTTTGTTCCAGAATCAGAAGGTAGTATACCAACTTTCATCCCCTATTTCACCCCCTTCAAGTTTTATTTTCGCGAAAAAAAAAAAAAAAAAAGTAGCCTACATTCTTCTCCAAGGTCCAATCTATTTCTGTACCAATTTTCATCAAAGTTGGTTCAGTTTGTATGTATATTTATGTATATGTAATATGTTCGCAAAACACCGTCAAACTTAGACAGGTGAAAAATAAAGTAGTAAATGTACAAGCCTTTGAGTATAAAAATTTATGAGTATCAAAATTGAAAATATTAATTTTCCAACAAATTGGAAAGTGATCGACGAAAACTGGTCATACATAGAATTTAGAGGTGTTAATTTTCAAGAAAATTATTTTCGTGGAAAATTTACTGGAAATTGTTGAAACAATTTTCGGTTCAATTGGATTACTTTTTTGTATTTTAAAAAAATGCCCACAAATATATTTGAAAATTTATCAAAGCTATTTTATATTCAATCACGAAAAATCATTCATTTCATACTTATAGACAAGTGACTCTGATACTACTATTGACTTTTGAATGTACGTATGTAATGGGAAAATGTATAATTTCTTTGAAAAATAGGTGACCATAATTTTTCGGTAAATTTCCTCACTCGCACCTATACACAATATATAACTGTATGTTAATGCGACTGGCAAACCAACAACACACGGTGGTTGATATCTTCCACGCTTACGATAATGACGTGGCTATTCGTAAATTGCGTACATTAGTGACGCCAGGGTATTCAAATATTTAAAGGTGAATTATGGAGTAATGTGACAATTATAAAAAAAAAAAAGCCATCTTGTAGCGACTGTCAAGGTCGCATCGATTTCGTGTGACACGCACATGAAGCTTGTGTGCGATGAAAATGTTCTTCACGTTGTACAGCAAAATTTCTTCCAGTCTGGACGCGAACTTCCGTGTCGAGGTAATGCGAGAGTGACGCTATCAACGAGGATGGTTCTTAACTTGGCTCCGAGCATTAAAACTCGAGATATCGTGCAGCCGACGATTCCCACGATGATTTTGGAAGATAGACCGACCGGCCTCGGAACCGTCTCTTTGAAACTCTTCAAGGATTTCGTGGTTTCCCTCATCTTGGCTTACGGGCTTTTGCGCACACGCAAGTATTTAGCACTGGGAAGTTTTCAGCTGTGGAACTCGAAATTATATAAAAAAAAAAGTATCCGCAGGAGGCCTTCTGCCATTCAGTAAACGACATTGGATGTAGGCGTGGACTTGTAAAATGTATCACCGGAACCACTGAAAACAAATCGCAAACGCTAGATTATGATTAGTTGAGCCCTTACCATCACTGTCATTTACTACGTTTCCGTATCGTTTTAAAAACGAATCTAGTATTGACTCCCAACTGAGTACGATACCCGCCAAATGCAAACTTTGGATCCGATTGAAATCGATTTCAGTTCGCTGGCCAAATTTGTCTGTGATAATGTTGGTACAATTGAAATTTACGTTGTCTGACATGAAATAAAATAAATCCTCACAGCCATGTTTATTTTTCTTTTGGCTACACGCGTGATTATTTAGCTAAAGATAACGAAATGGATACAAGAATATTATTGTTACTCATGATCGTCTGATAATTTTTATTCGGTCTATTTTATTTGCACCTGTCAACAGAAAATCTGAAGGCCGAAATAACAGCCGAATTCTGCCGATTCCTTTTCAGTACGATCCGCGTTTCCGTGACATTTTACGCCCGACTCAATCCGAAACGATCCCAATTTTTTTGGTATAACGACCTTGAGACTCAAATCCATTTTAATCCCGTCTCCATGAGCGGTTTTCAAAACGGTAGGCGTTTTGAAGTCGATTTCAAAACTATATGGAAACGTAGTAATTATCTCTCTCTAAAGTTTACAGGCCTGCTTATTTAGCGTACGAAACTGCGTTGTGGCATGTCACGTCAAATCTTAAACAGCTTTGGTCCCGTAGAAATACATTATTCTAAATTTGTGTCAAACACTGCTGTCCAACTCTTACACGCCAGATAACATGTTAATTCCTCAAATAAAAAATTAAGCTCATTGTTTTAGCGTAATCACTCAAGTCACAAAATGGCCATTGCGGTGTGTAGCCAAAATAAAAAAAGAGCAAATAACTTCCAGAAACAAAATAACTCAAAATGGATACCAAATGCTATGTGCTAGGTCATAACACCCTTGACATTATAAAGAGATACGTTTTTTTTTAAATACATTTTTGCATAAATGTGGGTTAATAGTTAGGTACTGATTTTTTCAAATCAAAATATTGTCAAACACGTCGCAAGACGCATTGAAACACTTGACTTCCAGGTACTATAATTTTGATTTCTTAAGTTGACTACACCGTAACGGCGATTTTGTGACTTTGATTAGTGATTGTGCAAAAACTATGGGGCTTTTTTTTTTTTTCATTTGGGGAAATGACATGTTATCTAATGTGTAAAAGTTGAACAGTGTTTGGCACAAGTATGTACATGTACAATGGTCAGAACATTCGACTCCCACCAAGGCGATCCGGGTTCGATCCCCGTCGGGGTCGGTGCCCAAATCTCCGCATGTGGGAATCGTGCCGGACGATTACGCTGGTCAGCGGGTTTTCTCGGGGACCTCCCGTTTCTCCTGCCCTCTCATTCCCGCGCTGCTCCATACTCGCATCGTGTAATCCCTCACTAGCGCTGAAGCCTGCTGACCAAAATAATCTTACACTCTTGTCACTCCAGCTGTCTCGCGCGGACGTCTTGGGAGACTCGATGCCGACTGGTCGAAAGAATATTATATTACTCGCGTCGCGCCCTTCGCTCTGTTGTGAACTCGGCGACGCTCTGACCTTCGCGGACACTCAACCGACATGGAACACTCTTTTCGTCGCCCGTGTTCTGGTAGAAGTTTCCTGCATCTTCGTGCGTCACGCTCCCGACCGCCTTAGCGGAATTGACAGAAGCTTTTAGAATTCGGCAGGAGGTGGGATGGGTTCCCTAGGAGGAAGGAAGGGTTATGTGATGGAGGGGGGGGGGGTAGTTCCATTTTGGAACTTGCCACTGTCCGGGAAGCAAGGCATGCTCTCGCAGGACGTAAACAGGGGTAGCCATAAACTTTTTTTTTTGGGACGATGGCAACTGTCGGGTAACGTGCACAAGAAAGAGAAAGAGTTGGGCTGTTGGTTGTCGTATGCTGCCGGATACCTCTTCTTTGGTCGGAGGAAAACGGAACGACCTCCAAGGATAAATATTTAATCGTCGTGCGCTGGCTTCTTATTGGGTGCGACAACGCGACATTCCGGCCGGCGACGCCCGCCGTCCGTGCCTCGTTTGTTTACGTCCCGTTTAATAATAGACGCACTTGGTGTATGGAGCATGTTCTCCGTGTGGCCTGCGCAAGTCCGCCCGTTGTGCCCCGTTTGCAGCCTCTCCTGCCGAGTTTCCTGTTATGCGAGTTGTCGAACTTGTCCGAATATGTCCCTTTTTATTATTTAATTTTGTATGTTATTAAAGCTCGGTTTCATCAAAAATGCTGAAACTAAAACAAAAATAAAAAAAATTCAATATTTTTTTTTAAATATAAATAATCTTTATTTTTATGAGCATGGCATTGCAGCGTGCAATGTCTCTATCCGCTGTGATTTTTTTTTTTAGTTTGGTGTATCAATTAGTTTTAGTGTAGTCCTTAAAACGGAAACATGCAAAATATGACTTTAACAAGCCATTATGCGAAAACTATGAGAGATAAAAACATTTCATGAGAGCCAAATTTAGTCACATTTTGTGTCTTAAATAAAAAAAAATGGTGATGAAAATTGCGGTATCCCGTGCCCTTAAGGCACCCGTCTACCTGCCTCTCAAACTGCGTTGCAGTGTGTTTGAAACACAGGTTTTATAAACAAACTATTCCACGTGTGCTCACGCGGGTTTCACACGAAAAGAAATAACATTTCAGACCAGGGCGGAATACAACTTTCAACGCGTCACGTGTGTCGCAGACAGCATTTTTAAGCCCGTCAACATGTCCGAAAATGGCATTGTCAGACTGCCGTGCCCCACAATTTTGTGGACGAATGTCTGCGAAACTAGTATAGGGCCCTGTGTTAGACTTTCCTTCAAACTGTCCTCTAATAAAATGATAGCTTCGCCGTTTAAAGTCCCTTAGTTACAAGCAGCACGACGTCAACACTATGCGCCGGTTGAGAGCCTTGCGATGAGGCACTTGATCCGCGTGCCAGTGTCGTCCTTATAGCTCCCTCGCTTCGTAGCCTCCAACGCGGAAAATAGCCTTAGGTAGACGAGCGTCTCAGGCATTTAACATTTGTTAAAGATGGTTGACAGAATATTTTACATGCAGCCTAACAGATGTTGCTGAAACCGGGCCTAAGAACGTTAACGGAATTTTGAAAACAGGCATTCTCAGTAGTAATTCTTAATGAGATGCGAAAATTTCTTCATCTTGCATAAACCTTTTTGATCTCTGTTCGCTCTCGCACTGCCCCAACTCGACATGGTGACTGACCTTTATTCACGTTATTTTACCGTATATTTTACCGACTTGTCTTCTAGATGGTTTTGGCGATTTTCGTTTGTTGCAGTTGAATGTCTGGTGCTCGCATTTTGTCGTAACGTTCTTTACAGCGTGCCTTTTCACACTGTTACATTTTTAATTCGTGCATTTACATCCATTATGATGGATGGGATAAGGTAAGGTTAGGTAAGTGGGCTTTGCATTTCGTCAACAGCGTGGACGTTAAGGTACGGTGTCACACAACTTGGTACAATGACAGGAGTTGGGAGAGGAATCGGCCATGGCCTTTAAGGCTCGGCATCAGTCGCCATATTCAAATATTTTATTTTTCGCTCAAATGAAATTCTGAGAAGAAAAATGTGAAAATTTTTACTGTATTATCAATTCTATTTACCTTGCGCTACAATAAAAACATCGCAGTTGAACTTTTAACGTATACTTAAGCCGCAATCAGTCGAGCAATTTGTCTTATGTTCTTAATTTATATGACTGATTGCCACTTAAATATACGTTAAAAGTTCAACTGTGTTGATTTTATTGTATCGCAAGGTAAATAAAATTGCTATTATAATAGTGGATTTTATATTTTCTTCTCAGAATGACATAAGAGCGAAAAATAAAATAATTCAATATGGCGGCTGATGCCGAACCTTAAGGAACCATCCAAGCATTCGCCTGGAGCGATTTCGGAGAACCATGGATGGCCGGAGCCGGGGATCGAACCCGGATCCTCTCGAATGCAAGTCCAACGTGTTACCGTGTTGCCACCTCGCTCGGTATTGGTTGGATGAGCAGAAAACCGATGGTCACCACTTTACATGAAGTAAATCTCTGCACACTCCGTCCAGTACCTTGCTTTGCGATTGACAATTATTGGAAATCCCTAGAAAACTTTCGGCCTTGTGAACGGTACGGCACTTAAATCACGGAGCAGCTGGCACGTCACGGCAAAGGTACATTTTGATCAGGGTATTCCACGGTTGCAGATTCAGAGTCCGTAAATTACTTAACGAATAGCTTGTAAAGTGGTTGGCTTACGACATATTAAAAATATGTTTAAAAATTAGTTTTAAATTTATTTGCTCTATGTGTAGACATAGCACATTTTTTATAACCATATAGGAATGCCAAGAAACAGTTTTTTTCTCGTCGGTTATTACAAATTTTGCAAACTCATGGACATGAAAATGTGTAGGTTGCTTTGGAAAAGAGAAACATTGATGAAAATAAATCGGAATAAAAATTAATAAAGAAATCTAAATAAAATTACAACAGAGATTAGGACTACTATTTAAAACATATAGTTGGGTGAGACTGTATATTATTGTTTATTATTATTATTATTATTATTATTATTATTATTATTATTATATGTGTGTGTCCGTGTCCTGAAACATCAGCATAATGAGCGCAGCATGCGAATCTTGGGCTAAATTGGAGACGAAAATGTTACCGGCAAAATGTTGTAAGATTACATTTTTCGTACACAGCGTGGCAACATAGCACTGTAGTTAGTCCTCTCTTGCGCTCCACAGATATCTCACTTATCTTACTAGCTACTAGCACTGTTCTGACTTGCGCATTACTGGTCCAGGTTAAAATCCCGAGCAGTCCAATCATGATCCTACATTTACGTGACGTAACATACATGGGCGTCATTTCAGGTTTTCGAGGGGAGGGAGCCTTGTTGCATATTTTTTATTAATTAGGCCTAAGCATGTATAAATAGAAACTTTAATATCAAAACTTCAGTTTTGTGTGCTTAAGTTAGCATTAATTAAATAACAAAATATAAAAAAAAATATTTTGTACACTTAAAATCCTAAATCCAGGGGGGCGTTTGCCCGTCCTCCCCTCCCCTCCCACCCAAAGTATATATATGTATATGTATATATATATGTGTGTATATATATATGTGTATATGTATGTGTATATGTGTATATGTATATACGTACACATTACCCTTACATACAGGTATTCTGCACTTAAAAGTCTAATCCTGCTTGTAGTTTTGCTATTAGCTTGCCAATATTGCTCTAGTGCTGTTGCGTTTTTCGTGACGATGCTTAATCAGAATTTATCTCTAATATATTATGGTGTATGGAAATGTAAGATGTCGAGCGAACGACTAGAATATTCAAACGTCATTAAAATCTTAACTGCTCATCATAATTCATAGGATTTTTTGGCGAGTAGATATTCTATCGGCGGATGTTTATTGACGTAGCACTGGGCGGCAGTATATTTTGCTTTCGAGAAAAAAGTTAAAATAGGTGTTTAGAAAAATTAGTGACTGATACCACAAAATCCGTAAAAATGGAAAACTGATTTTTTTTTTTAAATTTTTATTACGATAATATCCAGGATTTTATAATAATCATAATTTTAAAAAATAATTGCGATTTGATTTTAAATTAATTTTAAAATTCGTAAACCTTTCGTGCAAAGGTTTTCGGAGCGTAAAATCATTTTAAAATCAATAGGCGAATATTTTTTGAAATTCGGTTATTATAGAGTTCTGGATATTATCGTACTAAAAATTACAAAAATTTCAGTTTTCCATTTTTATTAATTTTGTAGTTTCAATCCCTTATTTTTCAAAATGCCGTTTTTAATTTCTTACTCGAAAGCAAAGCGAATTACCGCCCAGTGCTATGTAAATAAACGTCCGTTAATACCGTATCTACTCAGCGAAAATCCAATGGAATTATGATAAGTAGTTTTGATTTTATCGACAATTGATTATCCCAGTCGTTCGTTCGAAATTTTACCTTTCCATACACCTTAAGGGGGCCCCCCTATATAGGCTGTGTTTGTGAGGCAGGAGCGGTAAGGTTGCTGTTTACCGACATATGTAATATATTATCGCCTCTCCGCGCAAGATACTCATCCGGCGTGCAGTGCTTTGCTATTATCCTTTCTCCTATGGTATTTTAAGCGGTGGCCACATAATTTTTTTGTGGCCAGCGTAGTTCAAAGTCTAACGCTTGTCTCTGTGGTTGGGTTTTTCGAATCCGGTTGTTATTTTTACAGGTACGGCAGTATGGAAAACCCATTTGTGGCTATTTTGAGGGGCCCGAAAATGATGTTTTTAAATAAGTGTCGAATTTTTTAAACTATAGTGACATAGTTTGAAGTATGTATGTTCTTTTCGTAGGTATACAAAAATAATGAGCCTTTAGTAGTTGCGTCAAAAAAAAGAATAGCTACTCGCTGCAACGCATTTCAAGCGCAGGTAGAGAGGCCCCAAGAGTACTGTGTACTGGTTTGAAATGTCCGTGTTTGACGCGTGGTAACAGCGGAGCGATAAGAGCCATAGTACCACTCTCGACGATACGCACATGGTCTCTATTCGCAGCGCGTTAAACTGGCGTGCAATGCTTTCATAGAACTCATTTTCCTGTGGGACTTCAAGCGGTGACCCTATAATCTTATTTTTGCATAGTATGAAGTGAAGATCAGTGCACGCACATCATTTTGCAATTTACGGATTCAGGTCACATTTTCAGAGTAACAGCAGTCTAAAAAAAAGCCGTTTTTAGCCATTTCCAGAGGCCCAAAAATCATGTTGCTAACAAGTATACTGAATTCTCAAAAAAAGTGGCATACGTAGTTTCATGTGGGTTTTCTTTTCATAGATAACAACAATAAGAATAAGTTCGGTGGGTTCGTATAAAAAGTATTCGCATGACTCGCCACAACACCGTCCAACGGCTAAGTACACAGTCCTCTTAAGGAGAATTACATGGGAAGGTATATTTAAGAAAGCTACTAAGAAGTATAACTGTCTAGGACTGCATATACCGTTTCAAGACCCCCCACGACAGGGTTTAACACAGGATGTACGGGTTGAAATTGAGGTCAGCTGTGTCCAAACTGCTGCCGCTAGTTACAGCTGGAGTTAGTTTTTAATAAATGGTCTGGAGCGGCGTGGATGTAAAAAGAGCAGACTTGGATCGTGGCCATTTAGATGTTGGCACGCACATTTATTTGCGAGTTGCACCTCTCCTTCCGTGGTCGCCCGCGAGTACTTGCTACCTATTACACAACCGACAACGTAAATAGACCAGCAGCGTTAAAATTCCAACCCCCCGGAGCGCGTGCGACAAGATAGTAGCGTACCGTTGAATTTCTTAAACAGTGTATTACCTGGGAGCCGATTAAATATCGCCACCTGCTATTTGCACCGACCACGGTCGTAGAAGAACAGGTCTGGACACTCGCCTATCTAACAATGTATTTTTCTTGACCCCCTTGTTTGGCTGTAGTTCAAGTTACCGAGAATGTCGTACTTTTTGGCGCTGTTTTCCGGGCGGTCGGACTCAAACTCCGCCCACTTTTTTTCCATTGTTAAATTTATAAAGTAAATAAAGATTGCTGGTGTCTTTTCTTAAAATTGTGAGCGAAGAAAGTATTTCGTAAATTGATAAAAAATACGTTTTGATAAATTGTTTATTTTAGCGGAAAGGAAGTGGGTGGAGTTTAGTCCGACCGCCGTAACATCGGCGCCAATAAAACACGATATTCTCGGTAACTTGGTGAACTGCAGGCAAACAACAAGGGGGTCAAATATCTAGGCGAGTGTCCAGACCTTAGAGTAAATATTGGGTAGAGGGAGTATCCTCTATACAGCTGCGTACGAAGTTGTGTGTTCAACATGTGTCACGTGACTTTAGTAAAATATGCGCGGGAGGTTTGAAATAACATTAAGAGAAAATATAATAATTGCTTAGTAAACACAACCATGTTGGGTTATTTTGGTACCATATGAATATATGAACTAAGGAGAACATATTACCATATTATCGCATAGTACAATTGCGTAGAAATTTCAGAACGACAAACGTAAACAATGTCTGTAACGTTACTGTTTTCCTTAACCCAGCTGTTTTTAGTAAATAGTAAATATTAGCTACATTCTTACTATAAGGTTT
This sequence comes from Medauroidea extradentata, assembly GCA_003012365.1. NCBI lineage: Eukaryota > Metazoa > Arthropoda > Insecta > Phasmatodea > Phasmatidae > Medauroidea > Medauroidea extradentata. The sequence continues at coordinate 22,720 of PNEQ01111804.1, forward strand.
TGAATCGAGATCTTGGTGATACCACATTACTAAATATATATTCTGGAAGGTACGCCATTAGTTTAAAACATCACGACTGCATTTTAACGCCGAGAAAACATAAATAAACGACACCAAACTCTCGAGACCATGTTGGACACACATTTGTGACGTCATGTTCCCTCTACTATATATTACCTCTATGGTCCAGACCTGTTCTTCTACGGCCGTGGCACCGACGCAGTGCAACGCAAGTGCAGAGCAAGTTAAATGCTTCTTCCATGGCATTACGTGAGTATATCTTTAGAGGGCGGTAAGAAGGGCATAAGTCAAATTATTACCCATTGAGACTTGTTTTTCTTACAGCTATTAGCAGGCGTTCAATAGGGCACAATTCTCATTATATTAACATGTTTCTTTAGTCTTCGCACCACCTTCACTAAACAGGACGAATTACATAAGTGCCATTATATTTTTACATTACTTATGCCCTTCTTACCGCCCTCCAAAGATATAATTCCAATGCAGCGTAATCAGACGCAACGCGGGTGCAAATTTTGCGTTGCACCCATAAAAAGCGATATTTAATCGGCCCACTGGCCGCGGAAACGTCTTGCAGTGGCTTAACTTTCCTACTAACGTTCAATAGAAAACTGTGGATGTTGCAGTCCGAACAAAATATGTTGTTAATGGGCCTCCCTACCTGCACTTCAAAAGCGTTGCAGCGAGTTACGATTATTCTTTTCTTGACGAAACTATTTCACACACACTATACTTGCAAATCTGCGAAAAGAACGCTCACTTCAATCTATGTCGCTATAGTTTTCAAACTTCGGCACGTTTATTAGAAACATGATTTTCTGACCCCTCAAAATGGCAAAAAAACTGCTTTTCTAGACTGCCGGTTCTGTAAAAATAACAACCTGATTCGAAAAACCCAACTATAGAAACAAGCGCTAGACTTAGAACTAAGCTGCCCATAAATAAAATTGTTTGGTCACCGCTTACAACCTCATAGTATAAAGCAGCTTGGCGCGGAGAAGCGATAACGCGTTGCATACGTCGGTCAATGGCACTCTTACTGCTCCTGTCCCACATACACAAACACAGTCTTATCTAGGGAGACCCCTTAAGGTTGTTCAAGTGGGGAAAAATTATAATTTTATATTTGCATAAAATGGTGTTAGTTTTGTAGACATTATTTGAGTGCATTTTCCACGTACGAAAAAAAAATTAGCTCAGCCAGTTTTTCCATAATGTCAGTTCAAAGTCAAAATTTGCAAATTTTTACTTCATGCCACACTTGAAAACCAGTTAACATAATGAAATGGAAAAAAATCAAGTCGAAACTACATTCCACGGTCTACGGCTTGAAGAATATAAAAACCCTTTACAAAAGTGTTTTGTATTTTTAAAAAATTAACTAGCAAATTTTTAAATTTTTTTTTTTTAAGTACAAAAATTTTTTCTAATGGACTTTCATATGCAAGAGTCGTAGATCATGACACGTAGTTTTGATGTGGTTTTTCTCATTGCATTGTGTTTACTGATTTTCAAGTTTTGCATGAAGTAAAAATATGCAAATTTTCACTTAGGAGTGACATTATGGGTAAACTGGCTGTACTAATTTATTTTCGGTAGAGGAAAATGTACTCTTAGAGTAACGTCTATGAAACTAAGTCAATTTCATACAAATATAAAATTGTAATTTTTGCCCCACTTGATCAACCTTAAGAACCCCAAACTGCAGGCGCTAGATTCCGTGTCTGAGGTAGGAAAACTGGCAGGCGATAAGATGTAGACTGGCTCTTGTGTCGACAGCTGCCTAGCCTTCATGCGCGCGGCGCGAAAACGGCGTGTAGTGTTTTTGTCGTTGGCTTTTTTCTATGCCACTTCAAGCGGTTACTCTACTTCTTTATTCACAGAAAATGCGTAGTAAACTCCTGCGCGTACTTCTATGTCTTTGTTTTACGATCCCTGTTGGTATTTTCAACGTTACAGTAGTCTGAAAAAGACGTGTTTACCCATTTTGAAGTTCCCGGAAACCTTGTTTCTAAGTATATCTAAAAAACGAAAATAGAAAAGCATAATTTTAAATGTTTTCATTTTAATTAATAAATATATTAAACACAGGTTTCGTTGTGTTTCTTTAAAATAATATCTCCAAACACGCTGCAATTATGTTCATGAGCCAGCTGTATAGGTAGGGCTCTTATGGGTGTTTAGTGCGATAAAGCCATAATTTTATATTTATATGAAATATTGTTAGTTTTGTAGAAGATGCTTTGTGAGTGCAGTTTCCTCTTACAAAACAATTTTATCTGGCGTGGTTTTCTCATAGCGGTGCGTCAAAGTCAAAATTTACATTTCTGCTGTCATGCAAATAGTGAAAACCAATTGACTGACGTACGTGAAATAATTCACAGTGAAGTAATATACTATGGGCTACGTAATAAAACAGTTAAGTAAATCCCGCGAACTATTTTTGTATTTAAAAAAAGTGCTGAATTTGCACCTTTTTTTCAGTACTTTAGTGATTTTTTTTTAGTTCAAATCATTACGTTGTGGGTTTTTTAAATGTTTTATTGCATTGCTCATGGGACGTAAGTTCACCGAGAATTATTTTGTTTAAGTAGGTCAATTTGTTTTCACTATTTGCTTGGCAGCAGAACATGCAAATTCTGACTTTGTGGCACCGTTATGAGAAAACTACGCCAGCTAAAATTGTTTCGTAAGAGGAAACTGCACTCACAAGTATCGTCTACAAAACTAACACTATTTCATATAAATATAAAATTATGACTTTATCGCATTTGAACACCCTGAAGACTCATGATCCATCGTTTCTACTTCTATCCAAATTTTTTATTCCTAAGCGAGAGCAGTTATTGTTTTGTTAGAATTTGTTTTTATCTATGTGGTCATTATTTTTTCAAGATAATGAATTCTTTATGTAGGATATACACTGTTTTAACAAAGCTGTGCACATATTTTAGACATCTACTCTTGTTTATGATTTCAAAATACTATGTAGAAATGAGGGATAATGAATGGTCTTAAGGGCCATGCTCTTTAGTTGCTACTGTTTATGCATAACTTTTCTTTTTAACTTAAAAGAGAGCATATATCAAAAGTATGTTTGGCAGTTTTGTTTGAAATGGTTTTTGCCGCGATAGGTAATTTTTTCAAAGTAATAAATTATATTACTCCGACAAAAATGCAATTAATCAGAATTAGGTTAGCTACGGAATTAACTGAAACCATAATATTTTAATTAATTTTATTTCACCTGTTATTCGCAGCAGTAGATATGGCGCAACGGTCGCTGGTAGCACTGTAACATTCATGTTATCACCACGGCTACTTCCTGGATGTTTTCATAATGACTACAGAGTTTGCTGGCAAAACGATGCCCGTGTGTTTAGATGAACAGAGCATTCTTATGCTACTAAAATAAACCTTTAAAATACATTTTTAAGTAGTCGTGCATAATTAGCATTAACGTTAATTGTATCTTCAGACATTTGTAAGACATTATTGGCGCGGAAGCAAAACGAAAGAAAATAAATCACAATTCTTGAGACATAATTCTTTCGTTTTTCCCCCAAGGTTAATTTTTTTTGTATAGCAAGGATGCATTCTCACCCAGTTATTCATTGCATAACATTTGAACAACATTCTCATCCATTAAAAATATCTTAGTCATTTCAGTAACATACAATATATGCAGAATTTTTACAACTCTTTTAGAATTTTTATATGTGGCATACGAAAACTCATCCGATAATATTTCAATACGTGGTTCATTATATGAAAAGTTGAAAATAGGGAATTTCAAGTACTGAATAAACCTACCTCAATTAATAAGTAAAACATTCACCCTTGAAGATAGTTTTAAATTTGAATTTATACAGTATGTCTAAAACGGACTAAATAACACCAACATTTTTTATGCATTGTTTATTGTTATCGAGATACGGACAAGACATTGAAACCGTCCACTTAATATCACTTACTGGCGACTGTATTTTGTTCGGTGGATACCTCTGACTTCTGTATGTAGTCGGATGTTATACAAATTTTTTTTTCGTGTCTTTTTGGTGAGTGTTCGTGTATAGTATTGTTGCCTCCGTAGTTGGTTAGGCGCCGATATACGATGCGAGATGTTCTGAGTAAATAAATGGGAAGCAATGCAATTTTAAATTAAGGAATATGTTAAAGTGGGTTTTTAAACATGCCAAGCAGTAGCCGGTGACATTTAGTTTCAATGAGAATTTTATTCATTCCATAATGTTGATTGGTTTTTGACGGTTCACAAGAACGAAAAATATGAAATTTTGACTTTGAAGTGCCATTGTGGGAAAACTATCTGAGCTAAATTTCTTTTGTAAGAAGGAAATTTAATCCAGAGTTTCGTTTACGAAACTAAAGCTATTTCGTACACATACATAATTGAGGAGTTAGCTGGAATAAAGACCTTAGTAAGAAAAGTGCATTGTAAGATAGACAGGTATATATTTCGGAGAAATTCGCCTTTTTTTTTTATTTCACGTTTCTCTCACGTTATTTTCTGTTAACACCAATAAGTAATATATATTTGCATTGTACAAGTTAATAGTAGTTACTATAAACACAGTCAAAGATAAAACTAATTATAAATAGCATAATGGTACCGGCACGTGTCAAGACAAAAAGTCATAGCTTGGTGAAGAATTTAGATATTGGTACAGAAATTTGTAGGTGTCTTCTATGGACATAATCGAACAAGATAAATTGTTTGATTGAAGAAAGTCCTTAACATACCAAAGCCTTAATATCAGCCAACCCCTCAATTACGATCCCCCCCCCCACTTGAACAACCTTAAAGGGCCGTAAAACCCTCTCACTTCACTTCCCCTTCTTCCTTGTAAAACAGTGTTTTCTTCAGTCATAGAGGAGAGAGAAGAGAGAGAATAGTTCTCTCTTCATTCGGGGTTGCTGTCCAGTTCACGAATGTACTTCCCCTGCAAAAAGGAATCTCCGGTCGACGCGAGTTTTTATCGAACAAGAAGTCCTTTTCCTGCCGTGAGTGTGTTGACGGACAAGCTTCTTGGCGAGTTCTTTCAGATTGCTGTTTGCCGTCTTGTGCATCGATCCGCGCAATATCTCTCTCTTTCTTTCCTCCTCCACACTCTGTACCTGCTAGGCTGGGTCCCAGCATCCTTCTCTTACTCTCCACCCCCTCTTTTCACCAATCTACCCCGCAGCTGGCTGATATTAGCTGTCGCGGTCTGCTTTCTCAACTCCACTTTTTTCCCTCCTCCTCTCTCTCATTTTCCTGGAGACCTTTTTTTTTTCCTTTTCATCTTTTATTTTTCTTAGCGACGTGCTTTCCGTTTCTCAGGGTCGCCCATTTCACTCTTCAGCTGGATTTATTTTGTCCCCGGTTCCTTCGACCTCTCGTTTATTTTTTTTTCCACGGCCTTCTTTTCACATAACGCAGTGTATATCAGATTGTCGCCTGATACCTCGACGGAACGACGTGGTACGCTAAATGAGGAACTGACATTTGAGGGGCTTAGATTTATAGTGGTGTAAGCCAGTTAAAATAGTTTCCTCTTAAACAATTTTTTTTTTGTATTCACATGCAGAATGCAGTACATTCTTACAATACGCGAATGGAATTATGAAATTCAATTACAAGTGAAATATTTGTTACTGAATATTGTTTTGGAAAATGTGAATAATATAAATAAAAACGACACTACTAAATTGTGACTTACACCATTATGACTCTCAGCCACTTATTTTGGCGACTTCTTCCGGGAAAAAAGGGGGGGGGGGCGCAAGCTATATACGTGTTCCGATTGGCACTATTAGTTAACTAAACGATTGCGCAGCCCCAATATACTAAACTGTGGTAATTACGTATTTTATAGCTTATAATTTTCTAGCACAAAAACGAGCATTGCTGATTACGTAGAATTGGAAGACATTCCAAATATATACTAACTTACTAATTACTATATATAGAACACCTGGAGGTCGGAGGTAAATAACTGGCTGTAATTTTTTGTCTCGCCGGCATAACACGCGTTGAGTTACAGACAACTAAATTGACGTTTCAAATTCAATTCAAAACTGTTTTCAGATAAATAAAAGCTTGAAACCGCAAAATCTACAAAAATTACACTTTTTCCTTGTTTGTAGATTTTGTGGTTTCAAATCCTTGTTTTCCTAAAAACATTTTTTAAATTTTTTTACTCGAAAGTAAAGCGTACTACCGCTTAGTGATATATAAATGTCCGCTGAAAAACATCTACTCGGCAAAAAAAAAAATTAATATTGGTGAGTAGTTCAAATTTGATTGACGATTGAGTATTCCATTGGTCCGCTCGACGTCGTGCCTTTCCATACCCCTTAACTAAACAATTGCGCGGCCCCAATAGGCTAAACTGTGATAATTACGTATTCGGCAGCTTATTATTTTCAAGCTCTGAACGAACCCTGCTGATTTCGTAGAATTAGACGGCAATAAGCTGTTGTAATATTTGTGCACGTCGGCATAACACACGTTGAGTTACAGACAACTCTATTGACATTTTCTTGTTCTTACTGACTCAGTGGTTACAATTACTCGTTTGTAAACTGATTATAAGCGGTTTGTTATAAAGTGAACATTTTTGAAAGCCTAGTAACTTTTTTCCTTCGTATAATTTGTATTCTCCTGTTATTTCTTAATGTAAACATAGCATTCTCATTATTCATCAACGTGTAAAGATTTTACCGTACTTAATGGTTATCTGAAGTCAAAATAAACAATATTTTTAAGTAATGTAGGTAAGGTGTTTCTCAAAAGTTATTGGTTTATCGCGAACCACATATATTGCAGTTATGTTTGCTTAATATGACGTTGATGTAACATATAAAATAGTTTGCCGGTATCTGTTACTATGTATGTTGCCAATACATTGTGTGTTTTTAGACTTTATTTTGAAAATTAATACCGATATGACAATGTGGTGCTTAGGCTATAACGTAATCATTAATCAGTCTTTTAATATGTATGCAAAGGTTGTGTATATACTGTAAAATTTGGGGCGTAATTTAGGAATACACTTCACATCAGAGCTAAGACATTTTTTACATTTTAGAATTCGACCCAGAAAACTTTCCGGAAATACAGTTTTTTAACTTAGTTTTTATATTTCTGCTTGGCCTACTTCTTGGTTTAAATATAAGTGTTAGTAATATGCAGTTTATTGACATCACCCAGCTGAAAAGTTAATGTCAGAGTAACAAATTTTTTAGGTGTTATTGTCTATATGACTGTCTTCAAAAATGCGTGTAACTGTTCCCTTAAACACACTATACACTTTCTGGCTGCATGTTTTTGTCCCCAGAATCCTTCCAGTCTGTATTTGAGGGTGTAAAAACGGGCGTCTTTTGGATACAGGATTTGAAGTAGTTATTGGTATAATTCAAATGTTATAAAAGTACTAACCCATTATGCTGTCCTTACGTTACATATATAAATTGAACGCTGACAAACTGCAGGCGGAGATAGGGAATTGTGTACTTTAGCAGGGTGGAGGCTACGATTTTTGCAACAAAAAAACAGTGGTATAGGACATCACATGTAATGGGCTGCAATATTGCACTGTTCAATTTCGTGACACATAAGAGATAGGCAGTCAGTATTGGTCGTGCACTCCTTGGGTAAAACACGTTGTAATTTGATCTAAACAAGATGACTTGCGTGACTATTTCGACACCTCAACTAGCCAATCGCGCGCGATTGACCGTGCGTTCCGTTGTCGAGTGAGGGGACAGTGTGGTGTGCGTACCCGGAAGCGACCGCGGTTCGCCCCTGGCATTTAGGCAGCGCGCGTGCCTTGCCTGCTAGCCGGGTTGCATATTCACCCGGCGTGTCGCCCCTTTGCGTCGTTCATCATACCCGTGCCTTTTACCACCTCCAAAAACTTCCAACAATCCTCCCTCCCTTCCCATACGTTCTCCGTACGATCTTTTCTACTCTTTAGCTTTCTCTTCCCTATTCCTCGTCACTAGTTTAACGTTACTTTACTGACTACTTTGAAATTTGTTCAGCAGGGAATGAACTTGCACGGTGTGGAAATCTGACGAAATTTTCGGAACGGGAGGGGGAGGGGGGAAGAAAACGAAAAAGGTCCTCTGGCTTCTTGTAAGTGAAAATCACCTTCATGATTTTTGCATAGGAATTTTACTTCAAGTAAGAAACTTTTTTTTTGCTCAGTTTGCGAGGAGCACAAAAAGGGTGCAGACGATAGTTACCATCTGGAGCAAAAAAAGTCGTAAATAGTACACACAACTAAAGCCACAACGCTGTGAAACTGAACGCACTGTCTTTAAAATTTCGAGAGAAAAATTACACGAAACGAATATACGAGGGTTATTTTTATTCAACCTCCGATAGTCTGTAATAAAAAAACGGGAATGAATTAGGAAATTATTTTAATGTCAAAAGAAACGTACATCTGTACACTATTTTTTTTCCACATAATCACCGTGCAGCTTGAGGCATTTGTCGTATCGATGCACCAACTTACAACAAGAGGTTTCAGGGGACAAGGATGAATAGGCAGGAGGCGTTATTCTTTACAGAGGGTATCTGCAAGCTGGAGCATCGGTACGTCAAATGCCTCCATCTGCACGGTGATTATGTGGGAAAAAAATAGTGTACATATGTACGTTTTTTTCGACATTAAAATAATTTCCAAATTCATTCCCGTTTATTTATTACAGCCGATCGGAGGTTAAAAAAAAAATTACCCTCGTATTTATATATATATATATATATATATATATATATATATATGTGTGTGTGTGTGTGTGTGTGTGTGTGTGTGTGTGTGTGTGTGTGTAACATGTAAATATATGCTAAGAGCGACACATTTAACAAAAATTTTAAATATGTAAATAATGAAGGTTTTTTTTTGTTCCACCGTCTTAAATCCCTGAACAGCTATACAGACGGGCAGCGGTCGTCAAGGGGTTACACTTCTCGCTTGCTACCATAGGCGTTCCGGGCTCGATTTCCGCCGGGGTCGTTCCCCGGATTAACGCAAGTAGGAATAATGCCGGACGATGCCGGTTGCCGGCGGGTTTTCTCGGGTATCTCCCGTTTCCCCCGCTCTTTCATTCCGGTGCTGCTCCATACTCAAACATCATATCACCCCTCACCAGCGCTAAAGACCTCGACGTTAAGGGCTGACCAAAATCACTCCACATACGTAGTGACTTGTGCTTGTAGTACTGAATTTACCAATCAGTACTTGCCTAAACGAGTAGCTGTACTTTGTTTCTAAATTGTTTAGTTCTTAGATAATCTATTGTACAGTTATTTTACAGTTTCAACAGAAAAGTAGTTTTAAATTTAATTCCATATATACTTTGACATTACTAGTACCCGTCACATTAGTTGCTAATGGAAATAACATTTTTATTATTTATTTTTGTATTATCTGAAATGGGATGTTTTCCAGGCCACATAATTACAATAATAATAATAATTTTAAGAACGTATTATTCCACTTAAATGTGTTCATAAATTTGCAATGCATCATAGCTTTTAAATAAATATGTATAACTTGCACCAATATCCATAGTTATACGGTGCGCTTTCAGTACGTACGTACGTACGTACGCAAGAAAGCTTTGTTGGAATGACTAGCGACCGTTCCCACTGGGTTTTGCAAAGGACAATGAGAACCGTGCTCCGATACGTCGGCTGTGGACTGCTTCTTGATCAGCTGCCAACCTTCCCTCAGCTCCCTTCACCCTCCCGCTCACCAGGCATACACCCTCGTCCACGCTTCTTGATTACCAGCCAGCCAGCAGGCCCCGCCTGCCGGCTTGATTAAATTCCACCCGGCGCGGGGGGAAAATTCAATAAACATGATTTTACAATGCGAGCAAAATATTAAGTCCATATTGTATTGCTCCCTGGAGGCGGTGGCCCGTTGGTCTGTTGATGGCTGGGCGGCCGGGACAAGAACCGCTCAAGCGACTATGACGATCCGGTGGGCCTGATATACACGGCTCGGCCTGAGAAACATAATCGAGCCTCTGTGCCGATTGATACAGTACTGTTACTGTCAACAAAAATTCAGAAGAATGTAGATGGAGAGGAATATTATATATACAGAATGGTGCTGAATTCGACCGAAAAGGCGTAGGTGATTCCTGAGTAAATATTAAGCACAAAATATAGAGACCACTTTGTGTCTAAACTTATGGTTCTTATGTAGGTAGGCTGCGTTGGTGTATGCGAGGCACAAAACCGATGTAGCGTTAAGAGTGACGTCGGTCGGCCTATGTAATGCAATATCGCCTCTACACGCAAACCCAGCAACTGGCGCGCAGAGCTTTACTATTATTCATTTTCCTATGGGACTTAAAGCGGTGACCATATTATTTTATTTACGATACTTATTGTTCAAATTTCAGTGCCTATTTAAATTTTTGTGTTTTTCGGATCCGGTTAGTATTTTCCTGGATACCGCAGTTAAAAAAAAGCAGTTTTAAGCCATTTTGAGAGTTTAAAATCGTACTTCCTATAAGCGATCTTAATTTTTAAACTGATAAAAACATTGTTTGAAATGTATTTTCTTTCCATATATGTTCAAACTTAATGGGCTTTAGGATGTTTATTCCAAATATGATTACTTGTAATTCGCTGCAATGCGTTTCAAGCGCAGGTAGCGGGTACCTTAATGTTAAGAAAGAAATATGCCTTTGAAGTTCGAATTTTTAAACGGCATTTTCCCAAAATTTTGGAAAAAAATTACTTACAAGAAAAATTATCTGAACATTTATTTATGTTGTTAGGTTCTTCTAATCTACATCACATTAAGGAAAATACCTACACGCCTTATGTAAATAACATGGGTGGCCACCCTCTTCTTGCATTCTACTTTTTCATTGTCAGGAAATTCGAACAGTTGTCAAATGTATATTCAGATATGTGACTTTTGTAACAAAAATTATGCTCTCCTTTCAACCGTCTTGGACCTATGGTTTTCGTTCAAACGCACTTAAAGGATTTGTCTTAGTATACAAAGCCTACAATGTAGGCAACAATGCGTGCATGTAAGTTAATGTTGTTCACAGCGTACAGCCGACGGTGGCCATTCACTGTATACAACGTGTGGGAATATACCGTTTCAAAATTCGAACAACAGAAGCTTATTTCTTCATTAATATTAAGTTAAGGAACTATGTTATCTCTATATTTTGTGCTTATTATTTACTCAGGAATCGCCTCCAAGGATTTTTTGGTCGAATGCAGCCCCACCGTGTGTGTGTGTGTGTGTGTGTGTATGGAGAGGAATGAATATTTAGGGAGAGGAATGAATATTTAGGGAGAGGAATCTATACGACCTAAAATTATTTTCGTAAGAGGAAACAGTACCGACCAATACCATCTATAAAACTAGTAATATTCGATGAAAATATGTAATTATGATTTTATACCACTTGAACACCCATAAAGGCACTGCCTACTCAACTTTCCTGGCTGGAGCAAGGCTAGGAATCTACGTATTAAATTAAGTGGATCTCTGGGGCTGTCGAACCTTGAGTACACATAATAGATAATAACGAATGAGACGAGTATACGGTAGTGACAAAAGTAAAGAACCCTAATAAACACACGACCGGAAATCAATGCTTTCCTCGATACGTGTAACGACTTAGTACATGAACTCATAAGAGTCCTCGAGGACCCGAACAGCAAATATATGCTCTTGAAACGAACATGTAACAAGTGTTCCGAACCTTCGACATCAACTGTATCGGTCGTGGCTATCCGATACCATGACCTTTTCAGTCCTTCGTCATAATTCCGTTGTATTTTTGTGTGGGTTGTTTAAAACGTCCCTGTATTCAAACCCAGTTGATAGTGTTCGTGAACTCCTGGAACGCATTGCTGACGGTTGTCAGTGCATTTGGAACACGTGTGGAATTTTTAAACGTTAGCAGGCATATTTGAAGAGGTATACTGAAGCCTGCCTCACACGAATGGTGGTTATGTGTTGTAATGTTGTGTCCTCGGAGACACTTTTATAAGGTTGTCACGTTGTTCCAGGTCGTAGCACATCGTATCGGGGAAGCCATTGGATTCCGGAACTATGTTTACTAGGATTGTTTGCTTGTTTCATTGTCCTCGATTGTCGCCCTTTTTGTTTGTACCTATAATATTCTAACATCTTGTCTATGTCACCGACGACTATTTTAGTTCAGGTTGTGGTCAGAACAGCTGTATGTTCTTTTAGATTCTTGCTCATGTTCTAAAAACTGTGAGGAAAGTTGTCTTTTCTTGACAAATAATACACAGTTTTATTCACCTCCATTTTGATTTCCGAACAAATATTTTCCTTCTTTCAATACAGATATTTTTTTGTCAGAAACCACGATTTCGTGAAAGTTGACTTGAGTTTCAAGTAATTTTTTTTTCACTAATCCCTAGCATTACTTTTGCTAGAGTCCTGAGCGTTGACCAAGAACTCGTCACTCGCTGATTCAAATGCGTTGCAGCGTGTTCGGAAATAGGTTTTTTCTACGAAACTATTCCACGTGTCCATTGTGCCAACGTACGAAAAGAAAACAAACTTCTGACGAGGTCGGAACCTCGTTGTTAAGACACCACGCTCATTGAAAACTCTGCTTCAAAGCCCTCCAACATGCCTAAAAACGGCCGTTTCAAACTTTCGTACTTCAAAATGTACTAACGTATGTGAAACTCAGATTACGACCTGCACTGAACTTTGTTGCGAACTTTCCACCAATAAAATCATATGGTCACCGCTTAAAGTCCTGTAGTAAAAACCGTTCGGCGGGAAGCTTGCACGCTATTTCAGCGCTTGGCTCGTTGAGGCGACGTGGCATTTGATGCGCGCTTCAAGGTCGACCTTACTGCTCCGTCGCTTTTGAGCTTCTCTCGCGCGGGTAGGCAGCGCCCTTAAGGCCGCTATTAAATATCACTGCCTGCTATTTTAACCAATGCATTGCAGGTACAGGGCAATTAAAACCAGTCTTTACTTACGTCTCTAGTCACAGTTAGAACTGAATACACCCTTACGTGTTGTAGCTGCGTATGCGCGTACAAAGCACATTGTTACAAAACGTTATTCTTGTGGGTTTATTTATGTGGATACTTATGCTAATTGGGAGATTTCACTCAGATTGTATATACATTGTGGGTTTATTTAGATATTATTTGGGGTTAAAATACTAAGGCAGTTATGGTTTTAACGGGATTACTATACTACAATGCTGACCTCATTTCAGCTCGAGCCTCTCTCACTGTCCAGCTGTCCGACTGTATCATAACAACAAGTACTTGTACCGAAGTATTTGTTAGTGGCATGTTTGCAAACATTTTGTACCCATCATGCCTTGCACTTCCGTGTGTGCTTACGTAATTGAATCTGTCAGTGGAGATGGGTACTAAGTCAATTTTTTTTTTTTTTTTTACATTTACACGGAGAAACGTATTTAACGACTTGGTTATTATCTTCACATTACAATTTTTTTTCTGTATGATACTAGAGGCAGAAACTTTGCGTCGGTTTTTTTTTCAGTTGGTAGAACTAGTGTGACCTCTTTTACTTCTGTGTGTGCGTGTTAAATTCCACTACAGCTCAACCAGCCGCAACACAGGTGAAAATTTTACGTCGCACCCATAAACGTGATAATTAAGGGCTCCACATACCATGGGCTTCAAATGCGTTGCAATGTGAGGGGAAACACTTTTTATTTTTACAAAACTATTCCACGTATGCTCGTTGTGCCAACGTACGAAATGAAAATTCTCTTCGGACAAGGACGCAATGCCATTATGACAACATGTTCTATAAAAGCCTTCCAACATAGATAAATATCAGGCCTTTTCAGAATGTCCTATTTCAAAATGAACTAACCGGATGTTTCAAAAATTAGTATAGAATCATGCAGTGAGCGTTTATTCAGACTTTCCACCAACAAAGATATGGTCACCAATTTAAGAGGAGTCCTCGACTGGCGCATGGACGGCGTTGCAGCGTGTCACGCGTATTCTTTTGTACGTGAAACCGCTTAACTTATTCATATTGTGTTTATCTACGAAAATAACACACACTTGAAACTATGCTTCTATGTTTTCAAAAATTCAGCACGCTTGCTAGAAGCATTATTTTCGGGCCTCTCAAAATGGCTAAAAACGGGTTTTTTTTTAGACTGCCGTAACTCCGAAAATATTAGCTGAATTCGTAAAGTGCAAAGCGAGAGGCATGCGTTGGTCTTTACTTCATATTATTCCAAAATATAATGTTGTCACTGCTTAAAGTCCCGTAGGATAAAGACTACGTGGAAAACCTTGCACGCCAGTTTGACGCACTGCGAATAGAGGCGATATGCTTCTCGTCAAGCGTGGGACACTGGCTCTTATCGCTTCGCTTTTCACACGCGACGGACGCGGAAATTTGGCACCAATACACACTCCTCTTTAAGGGTGTCCAATGAGGAAAAATAGTAATTTTGTTTTTTCTTTGTAATAGTGTTAGTTTTGTAGACGTTACTCGGGAATACATTTTCCTCTTACAAAAAAAAATACCTCAGCCAGTTTTCCCACAGTGGGACTTCGAAGTCAAAATTTGCACGTTTTTAGTTCTTATAATTCGCAAAAGCCGATGGACATGATGAAATGAAATTTCACACTGAGATTACATGTTACGAATACTGCTTGACATGTTTTTAAAAAAAATTTAAAAAAATTTTTTTTTTTTGTATTTCAAAAGAAAAATCAAAAAAGGAAGCAAAAAAATATCAGACATATTTTAAATACAAAAATATTTTGTAATGAATTCTAAAACATGTCGAGCAGTAGTACGTGAGATGTAGTTTCAGTGTAAATGTATTTTATTTCATTGTGTTCATTGGTTTTTGCAGTTTGTAAGAACCACGGCCGTAGAAGAACAGGTTTGGACACTCGCCTATCTACCAATGTATTTCGGTTGACCCCCTTGTTGTTTAGCTGCAGTTCGCCAAGTTACCGGGAGTGTTGTGTATCTCTGGCGCTACAGTCAGGGCGGTCGAGCCCAAACTCCGCCCACTTTTTTCTCATTAACATTATAAAGTAAATAAAGATTGCTGGAGTCATGCTTCAGGATTCTGAGCGAAGGAAGTATTTCATTAATTGATATAAAATACGTTTTGATAAATTGTTTATCTTAGTGGGAGGGAAGTGGGCGGATTTTTAAGTCCGACCGCCCTGATTGCAGTGCCGAAGACGTATAACATTACCGTGAAGTTGGCGAACTACAGCCAAACAAGGGGGGCCAAGTTTCCAGGCGAGTGTCCAGACCTGTTCTTCTACGGCCGTGGTAAGTACTAAAAACCTGCAAATGTTCTCTTTGAAGTGCCATTTTGCGAAAAGTGGCTGAGCATAAATATTTTTTTTGTAAGAGGAAAAATGTACTCCGTGGTAACATCTACAAAACTAACACTATTTCATACAAATATAAAATAACGATTACCACCCACTTAAACCCCCTTAAAAACCTTATACAGCTGGCTCATGAACATTGTTGCAGCATGTAAGGAGTGAATTTCCTAAATAAATACTAGTTCGATATATTCATCCACGAAAAGAAGACCATGCTTCTCTATTTTTTGTTTCTAGATATCATGCCTAGATATATGGTTTCGGGCCATCTCAGAATGGCCAAAAACAGCTTTTTCAGACAGCTGGTATGTAAAATATACCAACTAGAATAAAGAAAACAAAAATAGATAAGCATGCGCTGGACTTCCTTACGCACTTTCCGTATATAAAATATTGGGTCACTGCTTTATGTCCAATAGGAAAAGACCTAAGACGAAAACACTGCCTGCGTTTACGGTTCCCGCGCATAAAGGCGACAAGGTTGTTGACGCACGAGCCAGTCTAGATCTTATGGCCTGCCTGTTTCCGTACCTCAGACACGGCTTCTGCACCCGCCGTACGATAATTTATACGTTCTGTTGGGTTTGTTTTCACACCATTTATGTATCCTTCCGCCAAACATCAACAATAACATTGCCAGGCTGACGACAAGCCGACGTACATTGTTCATTCGCCGCCACTAACTACGTCACTTCTAATATATTGTAATGTATATTAAATGTAAATGTATATTTGATTTCATTTCCTGAAAATGAACACATTATGTACATATTCCATTAAACGATTTTCAATATTTTAGCCGCTGTTCATAATTTACGGAAGAACTGTTTCTAAGGCATGAATGCCAACCCAACGATCCTCCAACTATCGTTTAACAGTCGTGTTTAACTCCCTTTTAAAATAATTATTACGAACAATTTTCGTTACTCACGGACGCGTAACAATAAAATCTAAATTGGTTTATCTCGCCTTATTTCTTATTCATTTACTTACACAGTCGTATGGTAATAACGGAAGAAATTTCCTAGTAATATTTTTTTTCAACAGTTGGTTTCTAAAAGTATCGACTTGCAGTACGGCGGGTATACCGCCTGCTGCAAAGGGCTGTTAAGGTCATGATCTTTCATGTATTTCAAACAATTGCAAATAACTCAAATATTTTTTAACCAAATGCTTCGAAAAAAATTTGAGACTGTGTTACAGTCATACGATACACAATTTTGCCAGAGCGTTTTCTTTAAATAATGTACCGTTTGCTGGCATAAAATTATTTTGATTAAATTTGGCTTATTTTCACAACAAAATATTTGCTATTTCAGGGGCAATAATCTAAAAATCGATTTGGTGTATTGCAACAGAAAAATGCATATACAAACGTTGATATATAAGTGTTAAAACGGCCAGAATGAATTTGTAATATATGTGTTAATTTGCGTTAAAAAAAAAAAATTCGAAACCACTGCTAAACTAAAGAGCGAGGCCTTAAGAGTGCGTGGTAGATAAATAAACGCTGAAAACATAGATTGATTTCTATGCTTTTTCGAAGCCAATATGGATAAAATACTCGATGACAATCCTAGATAATGGTATTTGCCAACTTTATGAGTAAATACTTATCCAAATTTACTAATTCGTTACGCGCCGCAGTTAAATGCACGAGGTTCCGGCGTCAGAGATTGTGCCTCAGAAGTTTGTAACCCTGGAAACAATTTTGTTCAAAACGTTGGCTAAAACTATTGTCTAGGATTGCTATTGATCAATTTTCGCAAATTGGCTTCAAGAAACTTACAGTTATAGAATAATGCTTTTAGCGTTGAAATATGTACCACGCCCTCTTAAGGAGGATGTCTAGAGAGAGACTTGCACCGCTGCTGCCCGGAGCTGGGGCCTACACGGTCGAGCGTGACTCGTGTTTTATGGGGCAGAACACGCGCGCACACCGCGCCCTAATTGCGCGGGCTTTCATAATCCAATAGCCCTCGTGCGACCTTCACGCCGCCGTGTCGATTGCTACGTGGCACCAAGTGGTCCCTGGACCACGCCTCCCATCCCCCCTCCCTCCTTGTTACACCCCACAAACTCGGACCAAAACTCCCCCCTCCTCCTTTATTTCTCTGTGTCTTAGCCTGAAGTGGTAGTTCACACGACGAAAGATTTAATCTAGTTCTCCAGGGGGTCTATTTTCTAACTCAACCTCTGGTATAGGTCGTTACATGAGCCTGTCTTTCGAGAGCGACAGCGATTATCAGCCACTCGTGACTCTCTTTATGTTGTATTCTCAACTTCAGGTATTCATTTTCAGTATATATTGTATATCGTCACCCTAATGGTAAAACCTCGTAACTCCGTTTTGTATTAATGCAGAAAGTAAGAGAGAAAATATAGTTAATTTTTTCTGTGGTGACATAAATCATTATTTTACGTAACATTATAACAGAAGAAAACTTTATATTTACTTTGTAACCAAATTTTTATCATAACATGTAGTTAAGATGACTTAAAAACACAAAAAGAATGGAGTTAATGATGTTTTCAATTAGGGTGACGATATGTAAACTGTAATTGGAAAATAATAGGAGGCAGGGTGAATTGAAACATAATCTGGAAAAGGTTATTTCTACGACCTCGTCATTTCACCGAACGATTTCCCTACTTCCCTTACTCCCTCCACCACGAACCACTCTGCACACCTCCTCTAAAAATTTTCTGTCAACTGCCGAGGTCTTAGAACTCTCCTATACTTCTTAACCTCTACAAAACCATACGCACCGCCTGTTGGCACACCTTTACCCTGTCCATAAACCATATGCATCCTCTATTGGTGCTTGTGTATCGTTCCTCCTATTGGCTACCACGACGAGTTGGTACACCAGACATAAAGCCGAAACCCTATTGGCCATAGCATCCAACATTCATCACCGCCCCGCATAACCCCTAGCGTAGTGGGGAGAGGAAAATATGTTCTGTCAACTGACGAGGTCGTAGAACTGACATAGCCCCACGGAATCTGTTCTCTGAGGGCGGAGCTTTGAAGGATGCTAGACACTGATTGGCCGGAGACACCCCCTCGTGACCACTGTACTGGGAGGGTGGTTTCCCGCCAAGACAGTGAAGAGCCGCGAAAGATAAGGTGGGTCTAGACATTTGACCGCGGATGTCGAGGGAGAACGAAGGTCTCCAATGTTCACCTATTCGTCTCTCGAGTATTAGGGGCGGCGGTAGGCACCCCGTGATAACATTCGTCATGAATGATTTTGCTGAATAGTGGAACTGAATAAAGGGGCGGCAGTAGGCACCCCCGAGTATTTTACGTTCACCTTCTTGAAAGAGTTAAGATCGGTATTTTGTTGCACGCCCTACGAGGGCAGTTCTCGGCTAGTTCAGTAAACCAGGAAACATTCAGCATTTGTTATTGTCGAGATTGATAAACCCCGTGTTCCCTGTGTGGTACATACGAGGAACGTCAACCTCTCTATATCAGAATCTCTAATACAGGTTGTTAATGAATGGCGATTAAAACATCCTGTAGCGAGATAGCTAACACTGAAAATTTGATATAAGACACTTGGGGTCGCAATAGTCGGGAAACGCCTTAAAATTGGTGACCAAACGTTGAACATATGGTATCACAGATGCCACACGTCGCTGCATCTGTGACTGCCAGGCGTAGTGTTCGTGTTGCATCAAACCAATTAATTGTGTTCAATTAGCAGTGTACCACCTGGCCCGCGTGTGCTGCTTGCTCGCACAGTTTACTGGGTTCCAATATGCTGTCTTCTGTAGAGTGATTGTGTGTGTTTCCTGCGCTTCAGCCTAGTGTTAGTTGACACTAATGTGTAATAGTCCTGGTCGTCGACGAGACGTAGTAACGCTCAAAATGAATGGCAAGAAAATGTCCTCCAACAGTCTCACTGTATTAGAAAAAAAAAAAATACACTCGTCTACTGAAGTTTAAATACACGAGCACGCTGAAATCAGTTTTATTATTTTTTCTTAGTAAATCTGATTTCTGTTCTTCAAAGTAAAATTCGAAGGCAAAAGGTTCGATGGTTCCTGTTTGCACAGCGATTTTTACTCAACTTCTCCATAGTCGAAACGTAGTTTGTTGCATGACTCGTGAACGACATACTTTTCAGCGTCTTGGACAAAAAAAAATTGACATTTTATGTTCGCCCTACCCTTATATCGTATGATGTATTTGCATGTAAAATTTAAAAATTTTTTCTGGCTCATGATCTACTTTTCAGTGATCCGAAAAAGAACAGGCTATATTAAATATTTCGGATGGTGAATCCTTGTATAGGTCGTACAGGATAAAGTGAGCACTAAATTTTTAACCTTTGAAAATTACCACTAGCCGTTACTGCATATCGTTCAACGTTAACTAACTATAGTTAGTTTACTCTTCGTGTGGTTGGGAGAATTGCCGAATGTAGTTCAGTGTATTTTCTTATTTAATTGCTACAATACTGAAATAAAATCAAACTAAATAGGCATATTTGTATTTTATATGATCAATAAACTTTCTTATAAAAAAATTATAGGTTCCTCAGCACAATTTATTACACGCGCAAACATTAAGTGACGTGTCCAGAGAGGTTAGACATTTCCCGCCGTTACACGTGGAAAGATACGAACTGGCTGAAAATAAACATTTAGCAGGGCTTTTTGAGTTGTTAACTTTATCCCGGACCGCCTATAGAATATGAGAGAGATAAAATCGTACTATCGAAAAAAAAATGTGTTGTACAGAGGCAAGAATTTCCAAATACTGGTTGCCTTGCTCAGGTACCTAGCAGTGTACGTTGGACTGATATTGGAGTGGCGATAACAGAAATATGGAAATCGTTTGTTTGACAGGTCTGCAGTTCACGTAGGAAGAGGTTGGCTGTTTTGAGGTGGAGGAAACAATTTTTTAGGCTCAAAATTATCCTAGGTTAAGATTTTACAACTCGTATCAGATATGAAAAAAATCCCATCTGGATATCTCATAAAAATATATTTATACAGTACTGTAACTTGTTTCTTTGTTTAAAATTCATTTTACGACTTACAATAACATCGAAGACCGAAAAATTGGCAACACGTAATATGTTTTTACAATAGCTGAGAATTTTTTATCGTTGAAAGTCATTGAAAATGCTGACGCGAGGCCTTTATTCTTGAACGACGATACGTTGCAATATCTCAAGCAAATGAAGATAAATCATGGCATATGTGAACACTGATTTCTATAAACACTCGGCCACGAACAAATGTGATAGGGTAACACTGTATAATGTATTTTTTTTTTTCGGTTTATAGATTACTTTGTTACACTTGGATCATATACACATTATATAAACCTTCTTATTAAATTTCGCATATTTATAGCAATGCAAACGGAATTTTCAAACGGGATGTATTTCTTTAACGGCGCGTCAAAATCTCGTTACTTTATATAGACGTTCTTTGGCTTCTATTTAATTTCGCTTTGGCCTCTAAAACAACTTAAAATGATGGCCGTTTTCACCTTCTTTTGGGCGCCGCCTCGCCTAAGTATCATTCCCACTCGGCGCAGTTGGTTAAGAGGCTTACGAACCTGACGTATGAATTTTGTTGTAGTGTGACACGCCTATATTTTTCCACGCGAAACAACTAAACTTATTCACAATATGTTTACCTACAAAAATAATACACAGTTAAAACTACGCTTCTATGATTTTAAAACTATCACATGCTTGTTAGAAACTTGTTTCGGGCCCGCTAACGGTGGCTAAAAACAGATTTTTTTTAGACAGCTGAACTGAAAAAAAAAAAAATGCCATCCGGATTTGTGAAACATTACGTTGGAAGCATTCGTTGGACTTGACTACAAACCTTCCAGAAATAAAATTGTAGGGTCACCACTTTCCATAGGGAAAAGAATATTAGGAAAACACTGCATGCTAGTTAGGCGCTCCGCGAATATAAGCGATGCTGTTACCTTCGAGTGTGGAACGCTGAACCTTAATAGCTTCACTTGTCTCGGGGTATCAAACGCAAAAAACTACATCCGGTGTATAGCCCTCTTAAGGCCACCATCTTTAATTTATTTCAAACAATTGCAAATAACTTAAATAATTTTTAACCAAATGCTTAGAAAAAATTTGAGACTGTGTACAGTCACACGATGCACAATTTTTTTAAAATAATGTACCGTTTGCTAGGAAAAAAAATTTTTTGCTTCATTTTGGCGTATTTTGACAACAAAATATGTGCTACTTCAGGGGCAAAAATCTAAAAATCGGTTTGGTGTATTGCAACAGAAAATTCAGATACTAACGATGATATATAAGTGTTAAAACTGCCATAATTAATTTTTGAGATATATATTAATTTGCGTAAAAATATATATTTTCGAAACCACTGCTAAACTAAAGAGCGAGGCCTTAAGAATGAGACTTTTTCGTTCTCGATAGCATTGAGTTGTATAAAAAAATGTACCAGTATGAACGTAGTACTTGAAATCCACCAAAACACAGTAATAATTACTTTTAAAATATTTTTTTCACACGGAGGTAAACTAAAAATCTGGCCTTTGAGGTTACTGTCGCCATTCTCTCTTTTTTTAAGCTTCATTGCTTCAAAACGTTCCAAATATCTCCGAGTAAGTGCCGTCATTTATTCTGTTTCACCGTGAATATTTAATTAATTAATTTCTCACTTCTCTCAAAAAATAAATGAAGAAATTTTGCGTGTAAACCGTTTCGCTTAATACTATGATACAATAAATATATGAAACCCAGGAATTTCTAATCATGTCTCAATTTGCACCATTGACAATCTCAGAGTTCACTGGCATAAACGAACAAGTCATACGGTCTTCGTTTTGATGCCTCGAATTGAAACGCCTGGTAAAGCTGCAGCACGCAACCCGCGCAACGCGCCAGCATTGAGGTTGCCGTACCACAGGCGAGCCGTGCAGCAACTAGCCTGTAATATTGTTTCTAAAAATAATCTCCAGGGTTACTCCGTGCTGTAGATGAATTTATTGTTCCTGTCACGGGAGAAGTAGGGGGATAAACATATACTACGCTGACTAGTAGTTACAGAAATGTTTCCGTGAAAAAAACACTGTTTGGTATCAGAGTTTGTTTTTCCTTTAATAAGAGTTTTTTTTTACCGCAAAACTGGCAGCTAATTAAGGAAGAGTATAGTACGTGGTGTTTTTTTATTCAAGTCATTGAGATGTTCTTTGGAACTGAAATACGTCTCTTTTTTCATTATAAAAATATCTCAAGTTCATATTCTTACGTAGATTCATATTTTAAACGCCGAGACAAAAAGTGAATACATTCGCAAACGCAGCAAATTAAGTTTAGAGAGAGTTTAAATTTTTTTGCTTTTTTTTATCATATGATGCTGTGATGTATACGGTTATTCTACTTCGTTTTAGTATAATTTTTTGTGGACCATAAACGTATAATTCTTTTTACTATACAGGCTAAAATTTACTATGTCGACGAAATTCCGCAGGCAGTAGGGAAATCAAATTTTTATTCTAATATTTTCCTGTGAGACATTGTTTTGAATGAACTGCCGATGTAACTTCTGTGTACATATCCGTGAGGGTAGTTTTAAACTTTTTTTTTAAATGTACTGCGGCATAAAGTTGGTTTGTTAAACACTCGGAGCAGTGGATGTTAGTAAAAAAGGTTTTGTACTTTTTGCATAATGATCGGTGTATTGTAATGCTGTACCACACAGAGAAATGCGATACAATACTGCCATGCTTAGGAAGAAAGCAGTAACCACAGCAGCAGCACAATTGAAAAAAATTAAGTTAAAGATACGTCTCAATCCTCTTAATTTATCAATTTCAAATAGATTTGCAAATATGTTGTTAGTGCAAACATGTTCTTAAAATTCATTCCTGAAATAAAAATTGACGTTTTCCTTATTTACTTAAAACACTTTAAAACAACATAGAACAAATGTTTTTTTTTTAAACAATGCATGTTTCCATAATTGAATAAATACATATAATTGGAGTCAAAGTTACTGCGCGATTTATAGTATTGTCTAGAATACCACCATCACATTACAAATTAAGAAAGCAACATCATTGCAGTTACTGCTTTTTATATGAGGAATATACACGTGCTACCTTTGTAGTTTTTCCAAGTTTAACAATGCCAGAAGGCAGTAAGTGTTTTCTCCCTATAACTCTTACGTACAATTCATTTTACTGCTTTTTTTTTGTGTGTAAACTATGTATGATTTTGAGTCGAATTCAACGATACCAAAAAGTCAATTGTTATTTTCTTCTGTAGTTACTGCCGTCTTTCTAAGCATGTCAGAATAAATGTGTGTGTTCTTATGTCTAAAAAAATTTATTGGGTTTGTCAGTTTAATGTTTTATTCGCCCGGTTTGGATCGTAGAGTGGATATAAGACATAGAGATAATAGACTTCCGCGTATGTGGCAAATATATCGCGTAATCGTAAGGCAAAACATTAGCTGAATGTTCAGCAGACACTTACCATGCGCAGTTGTAAGTTTTCAGCAAAATATGCTTAAAGTGTATTACATTTTAGACACTGCATATTGGCTAAAAGTAAAAATAATAATTACCAAAGACTTCGTAAGTGCTTAAGTTTCCTTCACCTTCAATAGCGTTGATAATCTTCATGGTATCAGATAGACATTCTGCCTTAGTTGACGATTTTACATGTATGCATGACCTATTCTTGTACGCGTACAAAATATGTGTTATAGTAACAAACCACGTACTTTGTACGAAAACCTACGTACTGAGGATTTCGTAATCCGGACGTTTCTGCACCATCTAAGATTGTTTTATCCCCCCCCCCCCCATCCTACACTTAACTAGTGGCAATCATAGCCAGAATACGTAGGTTTTAGTGGGAGTTTAAATTTTTTGCTCACAGTTCAGGCAGCTAGTGTAGATATATAATAAATACAGTCTATCCGCAAGTATTTTATTAATACAAGACTTTTTTTCTGCTACACTGAAATGATAATTTTGTAGAAAGTCTTCCCTGCAAAATTATTTTGTAGTAACCACAATATTTTAGTGATGTCGACAAAAGGTCACGAAATAAATTTGGCATGGAAAATACCCACAAAATATTTTGTAGCTGCCACTAAATATTTTTTTACCGTGTACCGAGCGAGGTGGTGCAACGGTAACACGTCGGACACACATTCGAGAGGACCCTGGTTCGATCTTCTGCTCCGGTCATCCTGAATTCGGTTTTGCCACGGTTTCCCCAAATAGCTGTAGGTGAATACTGAATGGTACCTAACAAAGGCCATGGCTGACTCCTCTCCCAGCTCCTATCATTGAAACAAGTTGCGTGCCACCGACTTCAATGACCTCGCTCTCGACGAGACGTAAAGACCAATTACCTCACCTTATCTCGCCTTTTTTTCTGCTTTCAGAACACTTAATATTATCCCGCTACTTGTTACTTTTCATTGAGTAAGCTACCGTAAAGCAGGGTTACTTTGACCATTTTCGGGGTTAATTTACAAGAAAACCCAAAAACTAAAGTAACATAATCTGAGCCGAGTATTTAAAAATATTTCTTTCATCCTTATAGTTAATGTTTCAAACCTTCGTCACTAAACGACATAAAAACCAAAATTTCGAGTGGTCAAAGTTACCCCACAAGGTCAAAGTAACCCCAGTATACGATAGTTACTCAACGTGGACATCACTTCGACTTTAATTAATATTTAAAGAAATTACGGTGAAAGCAAATTTTTACAGTGCTTCTAAAAGTATATGCTTCGGTACTGCAATGGGTTTCCTACAATATTTACGAGTTTTGCAAAGTACTGAACATGCGAACAGCCAAGTTCCAATGTGTCTTTCAATGTGGTGATAATACAGTACTTCGGTTAAGGGGAACATGAAAGATGTTGTAGCGTGCTGTGCCTATTCTTCTCTACGCGAAACAACTCAACTTATTCACAATATGTTTATGTACGAAAAGAACGCACGGTTAAAACTAGGGTTATATCATTTTAGAAATGCAAAATTCTTATTAGAAGCATATTTGGGGGCCCTCAAAATGTCTTAAAACGGTTTTTTTTAGACAGCTTCAAAAGGAAAAATACCACACGGATTCGTAAATCACAACGTTGGAAGCATGCGTTGGACTTTACTACAAACTTTCCACAAATAAAATGTAGGGTCGCCGCTTTAAGTCCCATAGGAAAATTGCCAGTTTGGCGCGACGGGCTTGGAAGTGATGCTGTTACCGTCGAGTGTGGAAAGCTGAAACTTACCGCTTCAATGTATCCAGGGACCCTTTATCAAGTTAGTGAAATAATAAATAAAAAACCAGTATTGCTCCACAACTCGCGCATGCGCAGAACGATGTACAAGCCGCCCGAACCTGCCAATAGGGAGATAGCTATAGCAGCTCACAATCTCAGGTCTCGCAGCCAAGCGTCGGGTCGCTCAAGTTCGTTTTTGCACGCGGTCCAGGGCGCGCCTGTGTAATGTTGACAAGCATGTTCCCTCCCTTGGCAATAAACCCGAGGAAGATAATTGGCCGCGGGAGGGGCCAAGTCTTGCCGTCGGGTTTAGTGACTTTGTTGCCGTCGGGGGCGGTTGGCACACCTGCAAAGACCGCGGGCGGGAAAGTTGGGTGAGGGATTTTGGGGCCGGTGGGTGAATAGTTGGGGGGGGGGGGATGACTCACGAACCCAGCTAGCTACAAAGCAGGCTGTAATTAACTGGGATAATTAAGAGAATCTCCGGGCCGGGCATTCGTTTCTCCATTAATTGGTTTCCTCTTACAAGTCTTCTCCTCCGGTGCTTCGAACCCCCTCTTGTTCCGCCTGCTCGGCGCCGACGCCGCCACCCTAGAGGTCTTGGCTCCGGAGATGAAGATGTCGAGATCTGAGGGGTCCTGCCCCACCCAGCCTCCCTCCTGAACTACCCCCCCCCCCCCCACAACACAGCGAGGGTCGCTTCTTCGCTGCCCGCTCTCCGGTGGTCGACTCACTCGTCCCTATGTTCAGCATAGAGGAAGTAAGGTATTCAAGAGCGGACACGGCAATAATAACCAATAGGCCGCTAAAAAAGGGGCATCATTCACCGGCAACTTCGGAAACTAAAACTTTTAGTTTATAGGTTAGCTACATCTAACCTGTTCAAATGTTTTGGGATAGTAGAATATTTGCACGCCCCCTTCTGCGCGTGAATAAACAGAATCACAATTATTTGCAGAACATGGGTACCTCCTGATCTTCCCCATTGTTATAAAATTTAATTCGAATTCTTCCACAAACACCAAAATAATTTACGATTCGTAGCCATCACTAGCAGTCAGAGCAGTCGAGTTCCATGGTAGACAACTTAACCGAAAAGGTATTGTAATTGAAAATGTCCATTACTATCAATAAATAAATAAATATATAATATTTACGAAATTATTGCTTGACACACTAGTAACATTAACCACCAAACATTGCATTAATATTACACATAACGTTATGTTGTCGGTGCATGATGCCGTTAAAACTAGTGGCCCTAGCCGTCATATTTTGTGTCCACCCCCTGATGTTCAGAGCGCCGCCTACGTGTTAGAAGCTGAAATGCGACGGCACTGTAAGGTCGACCTTGAAGCGCGCATCAAATGCCGCGTCGCCTCAACGAGCCAAGCGCTGAACTAGCGTGCAAGCTTCCCGCCGAACCGATTTTGCTATGGGACATTTAGCGGTTACCGTATAGTTTTATTGGTGGAAAGTCTGCAACTAAGTTCAGTGCAGGTCGCAACCTGAGTTTCACGTACATCCAGTTAGTACGTTTTGAAGTACGGAATTCTGAAAAGACAGTATTTAGCCATGTTGGAGGACTTCGAAACAGTGTTTTTAATGAGTGTGATGTCCTAATAATGAGGTTCCGAGTTTAGGCCTTGTCTGAAATTTGTTTTCTTTTTGTACGTTGGCACAATGGGCAAACGTGGAATGCTTTCGTAGAAAAAACCTGTTTACAGATACACTGTAACACATTTGAAGCGTGAGGTAGGCGGCCGCCTTAAGAGCCCTATACAGCAGGCGCTAAATGCCGCGTCTAAAGTACGGGAATAGACAGACGATAAGATCTAAATTAGCTCGTGCTTAAACAACTGTGTCGTCTTCACGCGCGGGGTGCGAAAACTACGTACAGTGCGTTTCGGTCCTTAGCGGTTTCCTACGTGAATTTAAGCGGCGACACTACTTTTTATCTACGGAAAGTGCGTAGTAAGGTCTATAGCGTGCTTATCTATTTTTGTTTACAGTTCCTATTGGTATTTTTTTTACTTCACTGCAGTCTTGAGAAGCTGTCTTTTGCCAATTTTGAGGTACCTCTAAAACCATGTTTCTAAGCTTGATGTCTAGAAATCATATTTACAAAATCATAGTTTTTTTTTTTTTTAATTTTTGTAGATAAAGATATCGAAAACACGTTTAGAAGTGTTTATTAAAAAAAAAAACATTCTCCTAACACGTTGTAACAATATTCATGGGCCAGCTGTATAAGGCTCTTAAGGGGCCTCCCTAGATAGGCTGCGTTTGTGTGTGAGAGGCAGGAGCGGTAAGGTTGCCGCTAGCCGACGTATGTATTGTATTATCACCTCTCCGTGCAAACTACTCAGCTGGCGTGCAGTGCTTTACTGTTATCCTTTTGCCTATGGGACTTTTAAGCGGCGACCACATTATTTTATTTATGTGCAGCGCAGTTCAAAGTCTAACGCTTATTTCTATGGTTCTGTTTTTCGAATCCGATTGTTAATTTTGCAGATATGGCAGCCTGAAAAAGTCATTTTTGGCCGTTTTGAGGGGCCGGAAAATATGTTTCAAATAAACGTGCCGAATAGAGGTGATATGCTTCTCGTCAAGCGTGGGACACTGGCTCTTATCGCTACGCTGTTCCCCCGAGTATATCGACGTAGTTTGAAGTATGTGCTCTTTCCTATATATTCAGATATAATGCGCGCGCAAGGTTTTCCTTGTAGTCTTTTCCTACGGGACTTTAAGCTGTCACCACAACATTTTATTCTTGGATAGAATGAAGTAAAGACCAACGCATGCCTCTCGCGTTGAACTTTACGAATTCAGGTAATATTTTTTGCAGTTACAGCAGTCAAAAAAAGAAAGAAAGAAAAGAACGGTTTCTGCCATTTTGAGAGGTCGGAAAATAATGTTTCTAACAAGCGTGCTGAATTTTCGAAAACATAGGAGCGTTCTTTAAAGTGACGCGCCGAAAAGAGAATAGTTGTAACTCGCCGCAACGCATTTGAAGGGCAGATAGGCAGGCCCCTTAATTCGCGTATTCTTCGTTCGGTATAAAATGAGCACTGGAAATTTAATTTTAATAAATATCACTAGCCGTGAGTACATATAATTCAGCATTAACTATCGTGCCTTACTACGTGTATGTTTGGCAACGAAATCACGCAATATAGTTCCGTCTATTTTCCTATTTAAATAAAACAATACTGAAACAAAATCAACATACTTGTGTTTTATACAGTTGATAAACATTTTTTTATCAAGCTATATAAGTTCCTACCGACTGCACATTTTATCTTACCCGCGCAAACATCAAGTGACGTGTCCAGAGAGGTAGACATTTTCCTTCGTTAACCGTTACGCGTGGAAAGATACGATCTGCAGGAAAATAGAACTTCAGTAGGATTTTTTTTAGTAGTCTCATTATCCCGAATAGCCTATACCTAAAAAAGGATCATAAAAACACAATTTTAATTATCGAACAAATACAATTTATAGAGATAAATGGAGGACCTAAAATGAATGCACACGTATGTAACGTTATTTTTAATGCTCTTTTTAAGCACACGTCAGCTACGCACGTCGAGCTTTTTTCAAATAATCTTGTAACGATCAAAACTCTGCACACCGTTCGTCGGCCTGGGTAGGCGGACACCTTAAGGGCGCGGCCTACCGCAATTTTCATCACCATTTTTAAAAATTTTAATTGTACCTGATTTTTTTCTTATATTAGACACACATAGTGACTAAATTTGGCTCTCATGAAATTTTTTTTTATCTCTCATAGTTTTCGCGTAATGGCTTGTTTGTCATATTTTGCATGTTTCCGTTTTAAGGACTACACTAAAACCAACTGATATACTAAACTAAAAAAAAAAATCGCAATGGATAAGGACATTGCAGGCTACAGTGTCATGGTCATAAAAATAAATAATAGAAATTATTTGTATTTTTAAAAAATTATTGAATTTTTAAAGTTTTTATTTTCAGTTTTAGAATTTTTTAAAAATAAATATAATGGTTGAAGTTTGCGCAAAACCCCTTCCAATCCACGGTTAACTTTGTGCGCTGCAAGATTTCCCTGCGCGGATGACATCCACACACGAGGAGTTGACATTCGTTCGTCCTCGCTTGCCCTGCACTGTCGTAGCTTTCGTGCGTCCACGCGCACTTTGCCGTTAATATTCGCGCGTACTCATAATAAAGAGCGCGCGCAAAAAGAACGCATGGACAGAGTCATTACTTTTGAAAACTCGACGATGCACGGTCCACGGCTCCATTGCCACTGTAACTGGACGATCTAACCTACAAAGCAACGGACCCCACCACGGGGGTAGCATAAGGTCTGAATGTAGGCGAGGGGAGTGAAGCCAAGAGGGGGGAGAGGTAGCCAGCAAATTTTCCAGCCGCCATACTGCTTTAACCTCAAAAGTACACATCAGACTGGTAATTTTTATGGTAAATGAATGTATTATGCTATTTAATAGATGTTTTAGGTTGAAAACTCTATATTTTAGCCCTGTTTACACACCTCCTAACTAATATCTCCTCAATTTTTTAATTAGTCGGCCATATTGATACCAGCCATGTGAAGCGTTTGTTTGTTAGGCCCGATTCACAATGCGCAGTCGGCAGTCAGCAGTCGGCAGTCCGCTGTCGGCTGTCAGAGATTAATATATGTACATTAAGATGTGTGTATTCACAATGTGCAATCCATAGTTCAGCAGTCGGAGATGGCGAACTTTATCTCTGACTGCAGGACTGCCGACTGCCGAAAAATTCCAACCAATCAGGCGTTACTCTCGTAATCACGTGATGCAAACAAATATTGTTTTAAGAAATTTTATAAAGTTCTAAAAGCAAATTAAGCTATTTTACAAATTAAAAAATAATGTGTTCAAAACATGGCTGATTATTAAATAGCAACTTTTAAAAATAATGCAAAAAACATGACTGCTGGACAACACATTGTGAATTGTATTCGACTGCAGACTGCCAACTGCCAGCAGCCGACTGCTGACTGCGCATTGTGAATCAGGCCTTACAATTCCCGGCGACATGCTCCATCTGGATCCTTCCAACATATTTGGACCCCACATTCCGCCATTCCACTTCCACCACTGATACTGCGCGAGTCAAATACATGCGTTATTTTTGCGCCACCTCGTACTACGCGGTCGAGTTCATGTCATCACCCGCACATATGTGGCAACCTTGGTGGAGGAGTCTCGCGAACAGTATCGACAAGATGCCATCCTGGTGGTATTGAAAGGAGCTGACTCATGAAATATTCGCCGTCTCGCACCTTGTTACCGCCGCGTCTACGCCCGGGTGCTCACACCCCCCCCTACCCTCCCAGACCCCTTGTCAGCGCCGGTTTTCACTCGGCCCGGCTGCATAATTGACGACGGCAGAGGTATCCTGTCGTGTCGCAGCGCTGTTCCCATCCTGATGTTTGTTTGCGACACGCCCTTTAGTTTTGCAGTGGTTTCGAAAATTTTTTTTAAAACGCAAATCAATACATATATCATAAATTCAGTCTCACAGTTTTAACACTTATATATCATCGTTTGTATCTTAATTATTCTGTTGCAATACACAAAACTGATTTTTAGAATTCTGCCTTTGAAATATCACATATTTTGTTGACAAAATAAGCCAAAATGAAGCAAAATAACGTTTTGCAAACAAACGGTACATTATTTAAAAAAAAAAAAAAAAAACGCTCTGGCAAAATTGTGTATGGTATGACTGTACACAGTCTCAAATTTTTTTCAAATCACTTGGTTAAAAAATAATTTTTTCAAATCGTTTGGTTAGAGTTATTTGCAATTGTTTGAAATAAATGAAAATCATGGCATTAAGAGGAGTCTTCGCCGGTGTCGAATTTCCACCTTCGACGCGTAGGAACAGCGTAGCGATAAGAGCCAGTGTCCCACGCTTGGCGAGAAGCATATCTCCTCTTTTCGCAGAGCGTCAAACTGGTGTACAAGGTTTTTCTTGTGGTCTTTTTCCTACGAAACTTGAAGCGGTTACCACAACATTTTATTTTTCTGTAGTATGAAGTGAAGATCAACGCACGCCTCTTGCTTTGCACTTTATGAATTCAGGTAATATTTTCGGAGTTACAGCAGTCTAATTAAAAAAAAAAAAAAAAACTCCGTCTTTAGCCATTTTGAGAGGCCCGGAAAATCATGTTTCTAACAAGCGTGTTGAAGTTTTGTAAACATAGAAGCATAGTTTCAAGTGTGTGTTCATTTCGTAGATAAACATAATAAGGATAAGTTAAGCGTTTTCGCATAAAAAAGGATACGCGTGACACGTTGCAACACTGTCTATGCGCCAGGCACAGTCTACAGCAAATTTTCAACGTCATAATTTAATTTTTATATTTTTACCAGATAATTTTTTTCTTATTGTAGGCATAAATTGTGACTTAAATTTTGCTTTTATGAACATTTTTCCTCTTGTAGTTTTTGTGTGTAATGGCTAGTAAATGTCAGAATTTGCACGTTACAGTTTTATTTAGGACACTAAAACAAACGGACGTACCATACTGAATAAATGCACTGTGAAAAAAGATGTTGCAGGCTATAAGTTCTATCCAAAAACAAAATGTGAAATATTTTTAACTTAAATAAAAATGCAAAAATTTTGCAATACAAATTTCAAAAATGCAACTATTTATTAAATACACACACACACACACAAACATATGTTTTTAACCCCCGACGCAAAAAGGGGGATGTTATAAGTTTGACGTGTGTGTCCGTGGTATCGTAGCGCCTAGACGAATGGAGTTGTTTTGATAGAGGTTTTTTTTTTTTTTAAAGGTGACTTGATCGAGTGTGTAGTTAGCTGTGATTCAGGAAAATCTGTTCAGCTGTTTGAAGACCATCAGTTCTTTTCTAGTTGTTGAAGGGATGTGAGCAACTTCTATTGGTCTGATCGATTTGAAATTTAGTATCCTGTGACTACAATGATATTACAATAACATTGTCACCATGACCTGATGCTGCAGAATCATCTGGAATTTGCAGGATTCCCAACTCATCAATTTACAATCGGAGTTTTTTTTTTTTTAATTTTATATTTAAGTTTTACTTGTTATATATGTCAACTTGTAGCCTGGGAAAAAAAATCATATAAGTACAGCCGTGTGCTAATCGTTGTTGGTGTTTCATTCTATCTGATTCGGTTTTGTAAACAAATTAAAATTAAATCACACTTTCGGCGTTTCGTATTTTAGGTCGGACTGTACTTACCTGTTTTTGACAGTTACTTCATTTAGGCGTTTGTTAAAATGAACATGGTAGTTTATTATTATTACCTTTCAGGAATAATAAGCGAGTGTGTCCTCTCGGCCAGAGTTAGAAATGGCGCAGTATGCACGAGCTATGCGAAACTCGTGCACGCGTGCCATTCCAACGAGTAACGCCGGCTACTGTTACAAACCCGAGTGCGACTGTTTGCCCGGGGGGGGGGGGATGGCTTGGCGTGACATTTTGCGAGGGGAGCAAAATAAACGTGCCACGCAGCGCTGATGTAATTATATTAATGTCCCCAGTTTTGAAAATGTCCTCACGGACCGCGTGGGCACTGGAGTTTTATTAAACTGTTCGCACACGTTTGAGGTTACACATCTCGGCGCAACTATGGTAGAGGGAAGGCTCTCGTCCACGCCCGGACTTGTATAGGTACTGAAAACGTAGCTGTACTTGATTTTTACACTACAAATACTATGCTTGGTGCTGCATGCCCTAAACAAACAAGTACTTCAAGATAATGCTTATTACATTACAAATGTAGGTATGACAAAATTTTGAATTGATTGCAACAACTTTGCTTTCCTGACCGCAATCAGGTTCGTTTAGAATTGAGGGCTTAGATAGTTAAATAAAAAGTTTGTAATTTGATTACGATATCCATGAACAATCTACATTCGGTATACAACACTCGCGATTCAAACTTTTCAAATAAACACAAATACTATGTACAGGTAATCTCCCGAAAGCCTAATTTACTACTCTGCTGCATAATTTATAACGCCTCTCTCTCTCTCGAATCAATCCTCTGACCACATACGTTTCTATCGAGAAATGTCTCACAATACACAGCTACAATTCAACCAGTTCGTCCACTTTCATACTTAATCACACCACTTGAAGAGTGTCACCGTCATCCACACCTCCGTAGCCTCTCCTCAATCTGCTGGTCCCGCCTCGTCCCTCGCTGCCAAGTCCATCGCAAACACTCACCAGCCGAACGCCGCAATCACACTATGTACGCAGTGGGCCGGTCATACTTGTTGATGTACGCTGAACATTGTGGATGTTGCGGGAACATTCAGTTACTTCCGAGCTTAAATCGTGTCCCGGATGACCGACAGGTGCCGACCCATTCAGAATGCCTGTGACGTCAGCCCGGAGCGAGTATGTGTCGCAAGTTTCTTTTTGTAAAGAAAAGCTATAAAGTTCTTTCTCTACTAATTGACAAGCGTCTGTAGGAAAACAGTTCGAGAATATTCGCAAATTTTTATTATTCTTTTTTTTATTTAAAATTTTGCCTTAAACATACAGGGTGGCCAAGAATAAGTGTTACAAATTGATAGGGATGGTAGATGTGCATGTTTGGAACATATTTGATTAAGAAACCCATGTCCAGAAATGCACCCTTATACCTGCAATGGTGCACCAAAGTAACAGGGGTAGGCAGGCAACCTGGCGACAACAAGCCAGTGAAAACATCTGTTGTGTTGTGTTGTGTTGTGTTATAAACTACCCGCTTTGACGCTCTGTGACTGTACGAGACACCGTGCATGTGTTACACTCACTACGTTTACATTTTAAATTTGCTGCTCAAAATGTCCTCCGCCACACCCGATACATGCAGTGCAGCGCCGTAACATGTTGCGTCGCACATCGCTGAAGACAGCTGGTGTGTTTTTGATGGTCTGAAACGCAGCATGTATCCTGGCCACCAGTTCTTCCCTGGTATGTACAGGAGTGGCGTACACAAGGGACTTCACATG